>JAEAOA010000796.1:1290000-1395000 GCA_016746295.1 Potamilus streckersoni
AGAAATCATATAGTACTTAATGTGGCGATAACTTGTCCTACAGCTAGTGCTAGATGAGCTTTTAAAATTATTGCATATAGCAAGTAATTCGAAAATCTGTGTAACACTCAGAAAGATTTATATAGTTTCAGTTATGTTCAGTTTACACAATACGAAACACATAGTTTAAACAATTGTCTGATAATGGGTTGCGGAACGAGCTGGAGCACAGTAAGGTATGCATTTTATCTCCCACATTGTGCGTCAACATTTATTCAATGAGAAGTATTGACATGTACAGAAATAATAGAATCAGTTACGGATTATACAGCTCAAGACACGTGTTTTCTTTGATGAGTATGTTGAAAAGTAATTAGTTCTTTATTCCTAAACTTTTCATAATGTGTTCTTGACTTAAACTTTGATTACAATTCCCAGTAATAATCATATCTTTCATGCATTCATCCGTCATATCCAGTTTACCACAGGATCGTTTTGATTTTGATATTTGCTTATAATTTTCATCTTTAAAGCATGTATAGTTTTATTCATTTTTAATCTCACTTGAGCTTAATTAACTTTTTTGCTGAACTGTGCAACTGTTTACTGTGGAAAACAATATAGGGAACAAAATATCTAATTTCTTATATATTTATTGCAACGTGCCACAAATGCAGCCCACAATGTTTAGCATCATTATTTTTCCTCCGTCCGACTGTTACTTAATCCTTGGGTTTTTAATTTAAGAAAATTTTACCGGGCTTTTAAATATCGAAGTCATACGGTGTTGCTTATAATACAGCTAAGTAAAGACGAATCCATTGCATGGAAAACTGTGAAATGTCATGCTTCAGGGAGTTTGAGAAGATATGCTTCCATGTCAGTTTCTTGGGCATTGATAGGCTCTAAAATTATCAGCTTTGCTATGTACAATCTAAATTCAGAAACGTAGTTAATTGTAAGCGAAATATCACAAACTTTGCACTTTAGGTTTTATCTGGCGATTATCTTAGTTTCGCACTAATTGTTGTCAAGAAAATATGAAACGTTTTAAGTACCTTTTCATATGTTGATAGCCTGTTTGTTTAACGTTACCATCAGTTTCTTTTTCATTCGTAGCCACAATCAGTTTTATGTGTATGTCCCGCTTTAAGAGCGTATCAACATGCTATTAAAATATATCACTCTGTCCTAACAATTATATGATAGATCTTAAAGACAGCTCTGTCAGAAATAGATTATATCTGCTATAAAGGTGCTGTCACAAACGCCATCTTGCTATGACATTTTGTTAGCAGCTTTGTGATAACTTTTCATTGTCACCTGAAATTAAAATCGGTTAATGATTTTTGCAAGAATACGTTAGTTGAGAAAATTAAATGTAGCTTTTGGGGCATCATTGGAAAAAAGATAGTCTGAAAATTATTTAGCGCATAGGTCTTCATGTATTATGCAGAATGTGTTCTTTCATGGGAATTAGCAGTATAGTACCCGTATCATTTATCAAAGTAACACAGAACAGTTTGAAGCCAACACTCTTTGTAAATGTTAAGAGAATACATTTCCAATAAATGTATTTGTCCAAACATGTTGATAAAGACGAGCACTTGTATATTTTCCAAAGTGAATACATTATTTTGTATAAAAAGAAACTAACTCGCACTGGTCACGACGCAAAATGCCTTTAAGATCCGACATTCTCTGACAATTGTCTGAAAACGCTAAAAGCAACAGCTTTAATCCTTAATGCTGAATCATTTGGCGGAGACTCCTTGTCACTTAACTCGAACAAAGCAGTAAAAAAAGGTCGGTTGTCACATATTCCATTGAATAATTTGATTCTACTAAACAAATCGTTATAAAAGATTTAATAAAGAAAAACGTGAATCAGAGCTAACACGTGGGCTGAACATGACTTTGATAATGACCAAACATCTTCACTTTGTGTTTATGAATTCCAAACCGAGGTCAGAAACTAGGTCAGCTACAAATATAATGTAACAATAAATTGCGTTTATCAGGTCAAAACAGAAAACGAATATTTTTGAACAAAATCAAATCCAGTGCAAAAGATATCATTACAATAACTTAATGAAGCAGCAGAGATGCTGAACCCTACAACTTTCTAGAGACCTTATTTTTGAAAAAAAGGTTTTCTACGAAGGCTGAAAAAAAACATTTTGCCCTAATAGTAAAACTTTCGCTAATTGACCAGATTTTTTGCTCGATTTATTCACGATGTGATCAATACGAGTATGGCATTCAGCCTCTCTGCTGCTATGAATTAAACAGCCAGTATAAATATTATCAATAATGAGTATTGGTGAACCACACTCAGCTAAATTAGCTCGAGAGCGACTAGAGGCAATTAAAAAATATATACACGTTCGTGATTCTGTTAAGCAACAACTACAATCTCGTCAGGAATCTCAAATTGAAGTTGCAGAGGAAACAAAACCATTATTTCAACCTATCACTGAGACCACTAAAGGTATTCAACCAGTGTTAGAGAAAACCGCTGAAGCAACTGAAAAAATAGCAAAAATAAATAAAAAAACAAAAAAAATTCTTGAAAAACCTCCAGAAGAAATAGCTGCTGCGATGCCAATCCCGGAAATACCCGAGGATACAGACCAGGAAGAAGGTGATACTGAATAAATACCAGGACTAGCACGGGTCAAGGTTAATCTATCTGATAAATTTACCAAAGATGTAATTGATGTCATCAAACAGGCCAAAAGCGTAAAACAATTAGCTGCTAGTACTGTGAAAGGTTATGATAATCGAAAACAATATTTAAAACCTGAATATGCTGGTGATGTTATAAGTCGCGATAATTGGTACAAATGGATATTTCGCATACACTATGACGTTAATCAAGCTCGAAACAGCGATTCAAGATATATTAAGTATATTCATGCAATAGATGAATATATTTCGTTTATACAGTTACCACCAGAACAACAAAAAGTAATAACCAACAAATAAACAACAAAAAACACCAAAACCATTTGAGCAATCACTTCGTGATTATCCAGTATCACCAAAAATATCATCAAACCAATAAAAAATCACCACCGAAGCCATGTGAAGAGGAAGTAGAGGAATTTCAAGAGCTCCAGGTGCAACTGGAAGTTGTCTAGGAAGTGGTCTTATAACTTGTCCTAATAATGTTCTCGCTGATGTTGATCGACTAGAAATTCTCATCGTAGATAAAACGAGCTGGTAATAATTCATCATAAATCATCAATGAAGCAGCTGATATTTGCAAACGATTATTTAGTGGTGGTATCATGGATACTGATTTGTATCGATCCCTCATTAATGAAATCGCCGATGATTACCATAGTGACTAAGTCACATTGATTAGTTACAATTAGTGATAAAGTCAATTAATAATAACAATGATAGAGCATATTGTTCAACGTGGATCTACCATGGTCAGGGCAATAAACTTTCGATTACCGGTAAACAAAACAACCTACGGAGATGGACTAGGCGATGTGTTTCAGGGTCTGTTTAGAAGAATGGCCCTAAAAGCAATATCGATTGCAAAGCAACTAGGAATTAAAGCTATTGATGTTGTTCGTGAAAAAGGTATAAGCGCTGTTGGTAATATTGCTAGCAAAGCATTCTCAGCGATCAAAGATAGACTAACGCGATTAATACGCAGACCACAACCCGTCCGACCTCAACCAGTAAAATTGTCCAGCACTGAAGTGATGCCCGCAAGTGTAAGTAAAATAATAAATCAGGCCGCTAATAAAAAACTAGAGGAGTTGGCTGATGTACCAATGTCGGAAAAGGAAAAAATATAACCGCTAGTCTAATAGCAGGAAGTGGTCTTCTTGTTAGACGAAGATGATAATATTAAAGATGTTCAAGCGCATAAGTGACCCCACGTTTGACATAGACGTACCAGTTCTCAAAGATGAGTCTGTGCACAATTATGAGTATTAATCTTATGACGCACGTGTACTTGATGAGCGTGGAAGAAATGAATTACACGTTCAGAATACAAGTAGCTATTTCTTACCACCTGAGACATTTATTGAAGTCTAAGGTAGACTTTTAAAATTAGATAATACAGATTACGGAATTGTTGATCTAGTTGGTTTTGTTAATAATGATATTATGGCGTTATTCAAAAGTAATGGACGAGAGATTGATATTTGTCATGAAACCATCAATGTCGCCACAACAATAATTGGTCTTGCAAGATACAGCGATGATTATTCAAGATCAGCTGGTCCATCAATGATGTTTGCAAAGATACAACTGATCATCCAGAAAGCAGAAACGTAACACTAAATGCAGCTGGAACTGAAGTTGCATCGATGAATGAAAATTTCAACTTGGGATTTACATCACGTCGAGCAATGCTGGGTGTCTATGAAATATTTTCATGAGCAATTCCGTTGTCACATATCTTTGGAGTTTGTATAAGTGTTAGAAAGGTTATTTTTGGAGCTAAACATAAAGTTATATTCGTACGAAAAGGTACTGATGATGATGCAATATGGCACGCCGAAGGAGTTAATGATGTTGCAAATAGGGCACCTCATAGTAAAGTTACAATAACCAAACTTTCGCTGTGGATGGCAACAATGCATCCATCGATCACCGAAGAACAACGGATAATCTCTTTAATGAATCAAGGTGGTAAATCAGCGTTGTCATGGTTGACTATGACCACAGATGCTTTCAAAGTAACATTAATGGTTTATTCAAATGGCAAAAAGCATTTTTGAAAGGTGTCTCTGCACCAAGGCATATATTTATTGCATTTCAAGATGCTGCACGAGTAAACTCACAAATACGTAATATTATGACATTTGATAGACTCGGTGTTACTGAAGTTTCGCTAAGAATAAATGGACATCAAGAAGAACCATCAGAGGAAATATTATTAAATTTCAACAGTGATGCTCGTGCGTATCATCGTTTAATGTCGTTGTTCATGAGGCGTGATCAAAATGTTGATACCGGTTTACAAATTTCTCAGCGGGATTTTACAACGCTGTATCCGATTCATTATTTTTCGCTGTAACATCTGGATTTGTTTAGACAGTAAGTTGTTGACATAAACTATCGAGCTCGTGTGAATAGAGGAGCTATTGCTAATTACAGTGCAATCGCAGTTATACTCAGTGATAAATCAATGTTACTCGAAGGTGCAGGTGCAGGTGATCATGTTATCAAGATTTAAACGAGATTTTATTTGGGGGTCTCCAAAACCTTCAATGACAATGTGAACATCGTACAATAAGAGGTTGTCAAGGAGTGACGAACAACTGGAATAAGATATTGATAGTGAGACTTTAGAGTGCGCTAGGTCATGAGCCGCTCCACGATATTAACCTGTGAAATGACAATGATCACGTATTTTTTATAATGAAAAGCTTTTTTTTATACAAAAATGACAAAATCATGCTTGCTGGTGATCGAATTCTTCTTAAGATGTCCGTTTTATCACTGGAATTGTTTTTCTAAAACCAAGAAATATTAAAGAACTTCGCTGATCATTTGCTTAAGAAATCAAACAGGTTAATTCTTACCTCGGTATAATTTAATTGGCTTGGATAAACTTGAATCTGGGCAACAAACTACCTTATAGGCTACACCACACAGGATATGATTTCAGTTTTTCTTGTACTCTTTTATATGGACTATTTTCTACACGATGTACAATCTGAAGGAAATTCTCGAAATCGTCATATGACAAAATATAATTTTAGCTTGTGTTTATGAATAATAAACTGGATAATTATTTTATCTTTGGGTGGCACTGTTGTTCGTTGTACGTTTCTACAGTAATGCTAATATTTTTGTAATTTGTCATTGTCCGCAAATCTTTGTAAACAGCGATAACAAAAGTATTTTCTATTTTTACGTTTATTGTTATATATGCCATCCTCTCCAATAAATGTTTTGATCAAAAACGTATTGGAGCTAATAAAACAATACGTTTATTATTGATTGTGAACCTTTGTCTGTAATATTAGTCAAATAAACGTTTTCGCGCTTATCGGTGCCGATAACATGAACTGAAAATTTACTTTTCATAATTTGGTATTTTATTTTCTGCCACTGGAAAGTCGATACCAGCAAAATGTAATCATGACACTTGACATATATACTTGATAACACGATTAGGTTTTTCTACTGGAAACAGCGCGAAAAGCATGGCCCATAAAAAACATATCAGATCAAAGTTGTTCATGTTTATACAGCATTTTTGTCTTGTAGTTATTTTGTGCGGTAGGTCAGTATATGAACTTCCATGTAATATACTATACCTCATTGTGTGAAATAAATTTTCAAGAAATATCTCAACCTTCCAGGAGGAAGCCAGGTTTAGTAAATTATTTAATTTTGTTTTGCCAACAACGGCATATCAGTTCCAAACAAAACATGTCTTGATTTTGCGTTAATATAAGGATCTTCAGTTTGTTCGTTAGTCAAATCTCCTGTAACAAGCAGTTATGAGAATATGATGTGATATAGTACTAGTATTTTTGAGACCTTGCCTTTTCGAGTTCCACTGATAGAGATTTGCTATTATAAAATATGCTAATTCGATTTGAATATCAAATATATACTGAGATATATTATCAAATCCTGAAAGGTGATGTAATTTTTACGGGTTCCAGCATGAGTTCCTGCTTGGCTACATCACACAATCTCAGCATTATTAATACATTGTAATAATATATCACTAATTAATTGCTCACCTATACAAGTCGATCGATAATTCTTCTTCTCTCTCTATCCAGCTGAGTAATCAATTAGAGATATTATTTTCAATTTGTATAATGTCACAAAATCTTATGCGAAGGAGAAAACAAGATGTGTGATATGGTTATTCCAGATACAACTCGTACGCTGGAATATTACTATCCGTAATACATGTCAAATACGGAAAACCGTTTTGGGAAAGCTAGAGGATTAGTTTTAAAAGCAATAATGCGGAGAGAACGAAAATGTTACAAACAGATTTTATTTAGAATTTTTTTTGCTAGAAAATTCCAGTAGGGCAACTAGTGTATCATTTAAATGGGTCAGTCTCAGATGATAATATTGAAAACTTGCTTTGCAAAGCGAGTTATAACTACATCACCTATTTGTTATCGTATGAGGCCTCAGATAAAGGAATTATTCGAAATCTCCAAACGAAAGTAGTTATAGGTAGTTGGGAAAAATAACAGGCTCAGCATAAGTGTTTGAGGAAAAGTAACGTATTGTTTAGTTTATTACAGCCATTGATTTATGTAGGAAACGTTCGTGGGATATATACACTGCTGTATTAATATCGAGTTTATTTCATTTTTATGCTGCTGTGATCAAAATTTGACTTGACTCACCTATCATTAATGTAACGTCGACATAATAATATGTATACCCTGACAAGCATTTTCGAACCTCCGCGGCTAGTTTGTTATAGTTGAATATATTGTTTGTTATAGTTGAATATATTACCTTGCTGATGAGATTTTAGTTCGTTAGTCAACCTATTGCAAATTAGATAAAATATATTATAATATGAACTTGCTGATTTGTACTCCTGCTATATGACGGATAATTTTAAACTGCGGTATAAGTCAAGGAAGGGATACTATAGTTGCTTCGGTTCATTATACTGAAGATTATATTTTACTTGAAAAAATTGTGAGCAACACGAGGAGATTGTAAATGTTGTGTATGAGAACAATTAAGGAAGATCTACAACTGGTAGCTATAATGTAAAATATCAAATCGTTAAAACAATTTTAAAATTTAATTTTAGCAAATACAAAACTTAGTCGTTCTGGCAACTGAGAAGACCTTTTATAAACGTAAAAATTCCAGACCCACAAAAACTTATACAATTTGATTTTATAATTGGCAATATATTTGATCTAATGACGTTCTCTGACGACCTCATACGATATTTGATATCATTGCGTAATCCTCTAAAATATAAATCAGTCTTGCGCAATTATGAAAAAGTCATTAACACAATATCTGACAATTTACTTATTTTGGATCCAGCTATTAAGTTTATCAATGTACACGCGCAACTTTGCAAGGTCTTTAACGATGCGATTTTTGATTACTATTTCGATAACGAAAACATATTGTTCAGTTTTCTTTAATTCTTTTTGATAAACACTACTAATGGTCGTTTACTTTGCCATATCTTTTAGCGAATACTTTACTTGTATTGTTAATAGTACCTTGTCAAATAAGAATACTTATTCAGTCCAGTTAGGAGTGAATTCTTTACCAAATATGATTTTGCCAGGAACATCCGAATCAGATTTAAATTTATGTCTGCGGGACATGTTATCTTTTGATAATATTGGATTTCAATTGCGTCATTTGTTGACATTTTGATACATGTTTTGTATTAATGTATTTATCAATGATTTTGCAAAAGATCATCGACAAACCTGTTTGTATTATTTGCTGTCAAATGTTTTTGTTTGGTGTCCGAATAAATCATTCGACTACAGAATTCTTTCCCAAATTTCATGTAACATACTTTGATTTTGTTCTGTTCCAAAACACTGCTCTTTTTTAATTAAAAACTCAGCTCCATGATCGGTCCAATGTTTGTTTAGTTTTCTTTCCGTGTTTGTTATTATCTAAGTTATTCACTGACGCCCGTGTTTTGTCCGAACCTACTACACTAAACGCAAATTTGCTAAAGAAGTCAATAAGTTAAGCAAGTATTTCTTAAGTTTGCCTGTTTCGTATCATTAGGGAAACAGATTTACGTTTGGAGACAGCTGCTGATACTTTTTGTAATTTGTCCGGTTGTCCTATATATTTCTCTTCCGCTATCATTACATGTAAGTTGTCACAAAATACTTTTTAATCTTGTACTGTCATCCTCCCTTTAAAGGAATCTAATATTAACAATCGATCGTTAGACACAAGTGTAAATACATTAAAAGGAGTTACTTCTATTTCTGCTGCTGAGCTAATCAATCGATTGGAGTGTTTTGATACTGTAAAGTAAATGCTAGGATAGAGCATACAAAATTCTTCAATATTATTCTGTCTCCGCTGTTAGTGTCAAGACATTTTTGGATCGCTTCCACGAATTTTAATAACTGATTTTCTTAAAACATTTTTGAGCTCATATTACTTGTTCATTTAAATTAAATCTGCAAATCATCGTTGTATTTATAAACAGTGATATCTGTTTGTTTATTAGAAATTTAAGACTAGCATGACCAGTGCTTCATAATGATATCTTTGCACAAAAATGAATATATATTTCCACAAGCAAAGAATGTATTGTGTGCTATGGACAAACTGTCAAGCACTACTGACTCATATAAAGATCATCACATGAGTTGAGGCAAGATACAAACGACTCGAAGTAAAAATATGAAACTTATCATCTTTATTATGAAAATGTTTACTGATTTCTACGTGTAACATTAATTAGCACTAATACTTCGCTAGTATACAGCATTCTCAAGGTATAATTTACAAAAAAATAATTTGAGGACGGATAAATAAAGCTGTATATATATATATATATATATATATATATATATATATATATATATATATATATATATATATATATATATATATATATATATATATATATATATATATATATATATATATTTCTCCAGACGTGGATGAATGCAGACATGGAGACAGTGTTTGTAACAACAATGGAACATGTTATAATACTCCAGGAAGTTTCAACTGCAAATGCTATGTTGGTTTCACTGGAAACAACTGTGAAACAGGTATTGGCTTTTTCTTCATTCAAACCTATTTGAGTTAGTTTGAAGTAGTTTCTGGTTAAAGAAACCACATTACCGTTGAAATACAAACATATAAATATACAAATATATAATTAGAAATATGAAATGCATTTAATTAAATTGACATAAACCAGATTATGGGATGATATTTTTGCTACATATTTAATACATTATAAAGATTTGACGTTAGACAATTTAAGGGATCGCCTCATTTTTACCTCTACTGTATTACTGAAGAAAGCTAGAGCCAAATATTTTCATTTAAATATCATTCCTTAACTATTTTTTATCACAAATGATTTCTTTCAAGTAAGGTGCTACATCATCCATGCACTGAAACCGACTAGTATAAATAAAGTGATCCAGTGATCCAATAAAGTGAGCCTTTTCAAATTTAAAAATATCGATACAAAAAATATCATACTAGAAATTATATATTTAAGAAACATTTCATTGTTATTTTGCATTAGTTTGCTTATCGGTTATTGGTTTCGTCGCTTTGTATATCTTTAAATTATTTATACCTTTATCCTTTCATTTATTTGTTTAACATTAAATTCGATCAAATTCATTGCGTTGCATAATGTAGACAAGGACAAAGACAGATTAATTCAATATTTATCACTAATAAACCATAACAATTATATCGCTTAATGTGAAGTACAATATAATATTTATGATGGAAGTGTATTTGCTCGCCTTAGATATAATTTGCAAAGTATGTAAATGTGTATTAAATATCTAAGGTAAAACCCCAGACATATATGCAATATGTAAAGATAAACACTGACGGGAGTATTTACAAAATTGTAATATTACAATCGAAACTTTATTTGACACTTTCCAGACGTGGATGAGTGCAAGGGTCCTACGAATGCCTGTAGCGGACACGGAATATGTAGCAACAATTTGGGAAGTTTTATTTGCTATTGTCGTGATGGTTACACTGGACATATATGCAACACAGGTAGCAACGTTTAATAGAATTCTTAATCGATGTTCTTTCTGCCAAACTAAAATCAGATAAAGGGAAAATGCCTAAGAGTACCTTGATCGATACATAAAAATATCGTTGGTGATAACTAATTAGTCAATTGTGCAATTAAATATGGAATTGATTAATGAGATTAAACGCCGCCAGACAAAGAAAATATCAAATGCAGAAAAGGTAAGAATATCATTTAGTGTCTTTGCAAAGGTTGAACAGTCCCGATCATTGACTTGCCAAATTATGTTACGGGTAAATGTCCACATTTTGAATGATTGTAATAATTTTCCTTTCCCTGGTGCGTGATTCCGGTAACTAGGATAAAATAAACCTCATAATTGTGCAAGATATACCAATTATAGATTTTCATATAGGGAATACTACTCACTTGTAATTGGACTCAATACAAATTTGGTAGCCATTCAATCTTCTATAACTCAAAAGAAAATAAAAACGTCAAAGAAGGATTTTGACTCATCTGTTCTGAGGAAAATGCACAAAACCCCATAAGTTTTAAACGAAATGAAGAATTAGGATGCTAACAAACAGTATAATTCCACTAGTGGAACAACTCAATTCGGCACTCTACGTAGTCAAGAAATAACAAAGATGTAAAAATTAAAAGAACTAAGGATGCAAACATTAACGTAAAAGAAGAATTTTTATGCGTACATAAATTCTTTATATTTCGAGTTCTCTCTATTAATGACTTTGTATTATAACGATCATCTATACGCCTGTAAACGTAAAGTTAATTAAGTAGTCTGAACGATGAAACCTAGTAAAAATGCCCATCATAGAAATTAAAACAAATCTTACCACGTGACCACAAAATGCTTTTTTTTAACAGATCAGCAAGTGACTAACGCTTTCTACAATATATATATATATATATATATATATATATATATATATATATATATATATATATATATATATATATATATATATATATATATATATATATGTGGGTGTGGGTGTGGGTGTTGGTGGGTGGTTGTGTTTCCGCTTGTTGCAATTGTACAGCACAAAGTATATCGTTTATTTGTTAAAAGTAAAAGATACTCTAATTTAAATCGTTTCATTAAGATTTCAAAACTGTATTTCATTTATAAATGGTAACTAATTATACTATTGCAGGTGATGGAATATAAATATGAGTTAGTATTAGATAATGAAGAAAGGCAGAGTGTTTTGTTATGATAACAATATACAAAAGTCATCAGATGTGTATTTCCCTGAATAAATACTGATACGAGGACGAGATGAGTAACAATAGAATTTAATCAGTTGAAAAACAGTTTAAGTCCAAGTTACACTCGACAGGAGCTGACGGAGACTTGATAATATTTATCTCTCTTTCCATGGCATTTATTTTAGCAAAAAGGAAAATAAACGCCATAATTAATCCGAGAAATTGTAAAATGACTTGGCCAGCTGACAGAGAAGTGGTACCTTCAGCAATTTTAAAATTCAGTTTATTATACATAGAATTATGCACCCAGTGATCATGATTAGATTTTCAATACTGAAAAACCAAGTTTAGAAATATGTTTATGGTTTTGAAACTACTAATCAACTTACTTTGACCTGCACTTGCAGGATAAGCGTAATGTACAAAATTTCATCGCCAGTTACAATGCATTATTTGTTTCTTTATGCTGCATTTTTAAACATCCAAAATCTGTGTGTTTCTACATGCTAAGAATTATTGCCTGCCAGATCTGTATTTACATGCATTATTTTGGCCTTTTGTGTTCATTGTTGGCTCTAACAGAGCATTTGGAACAATTGTTTGTATCGTAGTCTTCTTAAGTATACATTTCTTTGGTGATATTTAGATATATCCATTTCTACATAAATGTATGTTCTGCTCATTGTACTGGTATTAGGTTATCTAATGGTTTTCTCTTTATATTTTAATTATTCTAACTGAATTTTTTTTATTTTTCCCAAATATATATTATATGGATAATTTGTCATAACAATTACATTTAATTTGTACTAAATTTACATCGTCCTTGGTATACTCTTAAACTCCGTTAAATATTTTGTGTGTATTACTTAAATATTTAGCAGCTGATAACGGGTTTTTCTTGTCAAGTATTTCACTTTTATATATGGTATATCACTGAAATGTCACATCACGAGGTGTTTATGCATTACATGAGCAGGCATATATACCGTACCTTAGCCAAATGTAAAGATGTATTCTTAGAGATGGATTTCAAATTTCTCAACTTAAAAACATTTCTACTATTATACATTTTGCCATGGTGTTAAAATATAATTATGTTCAACACTTTCTTTGTGAGTAAGAACCAACTACTATGGCTACATTTCTCTATCAGGTGGAATCCAATGTTACATTTGCCAAAACTAATATATTTAATTTACCCTTTTTAAAACGTTGCAAATTAAATACTGTCATTCGACATTATAGGCTTCTTAATTTTCTTGTTGAGATGGATATGTCCCCTGCACATAATCTTTTCGCCCTCTGCTAACGAAAAGCTGTAGAATATTTCATAGCTAAGAACAAACCATTGAAATTCCAAACAAAAGCTAAAGGAATAAGAAGACCGTTAGCAAACATTAAGCTATTTTATATGCAAATCAATAAAACTTAATCCTGCATTAAAATAGCAACAGAGAAGCTGAACCCTACAAGTTTCTAAAGACCTTATTTTGGAAATCTAAGGGTTCCTACGAAGGCTGAAAAAAATGTTTGCCTTAATAATAAAAGCTTCTCTAATTGACCAGATTTTTGCTCGATTTATTCACGAATTGGTCACTAAAAGTATGTCGTTCAGCTTCTCTGCTGCTGTAGGTTAACCAATGATTTTATGTAAACCTACACGATAACTTGATCTAAGAGCATGCAAATGTATCGTTATAAATCCGCAAGGAACAACTTGAGCTCTAGAAAAGAAATTTTTAAATTTAATCATATCCATATCACATGACCACCAAGTATAATAAATATTTTGCAAAGTATAATTAACTTCGCCATTAAACACAACCAAACTATTACAGTTATCTCTGATCCCCTTAGGTATCTGCGTGTATCTCTGAGTAACATAAATCACGTCAGTATTTGTATGCCTTCCTCGAGAAAATAGTATAGCTGGATTAGATTTTTTGTCCAGCATCACATCATCGTACACTATGAGATTAATAATGAATCCACCTAAGTCATCTACTGATGGAGCTTCATCAATATCGGTAATACAATCAATGATATCATTTTTTGTCCAGTAATTTCGCATTTTGATTAAAATATTTAAGTACTTCGTAACATTGTTGATCATCTACAGATGGCGCTACTAAATACGACTTATTCCACTTGAGCCATCGCATTATCAAATTAAGCAATAATTGCGTCTTTCTACTTCCGGGCGGACCTAATATGATCATTTTGATATAATTTGGATGGTGCATTACTGGCTTTTGTTTTCGTGTCGCAAAAAAGTCAATTATATCCATATAATAATGATATGAGTTTATATTGTGTTCGATGTAGAGCAACAACCCCCACAGTTGGATTGACAACGATAACAACACAAAATAAGAGACGCGCAATCACAGGCAAGTGTGCAAAATGTGGTACAAGCAAATCAAATTTATTTCCGCGTCGCAAGTAGCGCGTGGTGGTGATATAGCCGCTTCATTAGGGAAATTGTTAAGAACTCCATGGGCTAAATACCCCCGTGAGAAACACCTTCCGGGATATAATTATTGTGGTCCTGAAACTCGTCTTGATATCAGACTAGATAACGAAAATCGACTAAGACCAGGAGAGATTCTAGTAAATAAGATTGCACAAGCATGTCACACTTATGATATAACAATCCAGATTTGCAACAACGGCATCTCGCAGATGCGAAATTGATTCACGCGTTAAATTCTATACCTAATAAATCTCTCAGAGAATCTCTCGCTAGTTTCCTAAGAAAATCTGCTACGAAAGGTAAAATAAAGATAGGGGCTGGTAATTAATCAACTGATTATTATAATGGACTCTGTTTATTATTCTTCGAGAGGGTATTGGCGAGGTAAGGCAGCGATTAACAAACTTGCCGCTGCAGCAAAAGTTTTGCGTGCTGTTGATGCATCATGGTTTACACGACAGGCAATATGGCAAATCTTTCTAAATCCACATAAAATATTCAATACGCACATTTCGATGTTGCTGTTTCTAATGAAGATCATCAAAATGATATCTTGTTTTTACCACACGATACCATTAAAACAGGTAGACGTGAACACACATACAGATACGCGTTAACCGTCGTTGAAATTGCGAGCAGATATAAAGATGTGGAGCAGCTATCAACAAAGACAGCACCTGATGTATGTTGCATCTGCGTTCGAACGAATTTATCAGCGAGGACCCTTACAATGGCCAAAACTACTACAGGTTAATCCAGGAAAAGCATTTCTTGGTGCAGTATCATCGTTAGTGAACAAGCACAAAGTCAAAATCAGACAAGGAGCCCCGAGATTCATCTTCCTCAGGCAATCGTTGAACGATTTAATTAAACACTTGCTGGGCGGTTATTCGGGTATCAATATGCAAAGGAAATATTCCTGAACAAAGTTTAGGCAGATAAAAGATCTCGTGAATGGGTTGCAAGGTTACCGAGTGTGATAGCTGCGCTGAATAAGGAAGTTTCTCGTGCAACGTATATGAAACCGTCTGATACGATCACAAAAAATATATACCGATAAAACGTCAATCTATTTCTCAAACACTACTAAGCAATGTTACGGTTCGATATTTATACAAACCTAGCGAGCTCGAAGGAGACAAAAAACGGAAACTGACCCTATTTGGAGTGACAATACACAAAATATCCAGCGTGGTAATGTCCACAGGTAGACCTGCAATCTACAGATTAAATTCAACTGTTCCTCGGCGTGGATTTGTATGCGAACAATTACAAATAATTCCTGAGGATAGGCAATTCCCACCGAGTACACTTGTGTATACTTGCAGCCCCTCGACGTCGATTACACCCCAAAGAGGTCAGCATCACATTTTTGCGTGTGTGACCAAGACTACTATTAATTCTATCAACGGTAAATTGTCTTGGCTTATTGCTCGAAAACTGTCACAACATTATTGCGTTGCAATTTGCGCAGTGATTATTTTGTCGTTGCTTTAACATCATAATAATATCCACATCTATATCAAACTCGCGATTATTTTTTCACACTGTTTATAGCTGCCTAATTTTTTATTGATATCGACGTTGTTAGTAATTTCTTCGGTTAACACGCAATCCATGATAACCCGTTTCAATTGAGATATTCTTCTAACTATAGATACTGTGAGAGAAACTAAATTTGTCCACTCAATACGATCATCGACGAATCTAAACTTTAGTATCAGTGATAGTTAATCCCTGCTACGAATGACTCGTTATAGTGTATCCTAACGTCCATGGCGATTTATCCATGTTTAACGCGCTCTCGACAACATCAACAGCGGCAAGAAAAATATCATTTAACACAAGATTTTGTATTCCTCCGCCAGGAATCTCAACATCAATATTTTGTTGTCTAGTATCTGCTGGGCGATAACACAACTGCACTAGTAACGTTGGGAAATTTTCCTTTCGTAACGCAAATAATTCTTTTGGCAGTTCGTCACGAACTATTTTTCTACTGGCAACTATAAAATCAGCAGGTTGCCATAAGGTCCAAAAATCTTTCATGGGTGTTTCTGGAATTATCTCACGGATTACTTCACATTGTATTATTTCTTGTTGTAGTCGTATTAATTTTTTAAATTCTTTCAGCGACTCATGAACAGCTCTAATGTCATCATATATTTCTTCGTAATAATCTACAAATGTTTTTAGCCACTCATGTCGAGACTGCCCAACAAAGGGTGGTGGTTGACCATGATTGCCCCACATTATCACAGCAGTATTCTTTAGTAACAATCTATCAAGAACTATTTGTAATACCTCCAGAGACACCATACATATTCTGTCCCATATGATGATTTTAGGTATATATTTTTTACCAATTCGTGATAAGGTCCATGTATCTCCGCACCATCTAAAGAAACTGTTATATGTACACGACGTACACCTCGTTGCTTTATTTCCCTGGCGAGTGTGTGCGATGGTGTTAAGACAATCATATCTAAACTCATGAAGAAGTTAATCGCGCGTATTGTTTTACCTGAACCTCCACACGCATTAAGATAAACGGTCTTATGTCTAGATACAGGATCATGCACGGATGGTGCAGATGATTTTGATGCTTGATTATTGTTGTGGTATATCTCCACAATTTCAACATCGGCAGATTCGCAATAACTAAGTATATTTTCTTGTTTTATCCTCCACGTTCCCCATTCAACATAACCGAGATTTAATGAATCTTTATATTTTCTGTACATAAAATGAATCTGTCGCAACTCTAACAGCGTAACGAGGAAATCTTTTTATCATAGATAATAGATTTATTGAAACATAAGCTAGCATCGAAGATCTTAGATGAGCAAACTGCTGTGACTCGCCATCTATATAGCTCACAATGGTACCTAGTTTTGTTTTGTCTGATAAATAAGCATTACATCGGTTTATAAATGTGTTTTTCTCCATCGTATCAGCGATTATAAAATCGAGTTCAGCATCGTCCATAATCAGTCTTGTGAAAATTCGTTTATGATCATGTAATTATCCTTGCGTAAACTTACCGGTTTTTTTCTGCCGAGATCTTTTGCAAATTTCTCATCGTGTTTAACTGATTCTGGCAACCAAGCTTATTTCTGCACGCGATATGATATAATAGCTTCAGTTACTTTCAACGATACTAAAATTTCAACATCGAGAGTATACCTTAGCAGAACTATTGGAGTCCAGCATTTTTCTGAAAAATGTTTCCCAATCCAGGCATAAACAATCGGATGGAGATCGGAGTGTAACTCAAACAACTCTATGAGGGCCAACCATGTTAGGTCAAAATCTGGTAAGGGTCTGTTTATCGCAACCCCGATCATGTCATGTGTAGGATGTCCAAATCTATTGAAGTATTTAGAACACTCTATCTAAGAAAACTCCTATAATAACTCGCTACTATATCAACCGAGATAACGTCGTTGTAATTATATTTAGTATTCCACAATCCACCGTGCACGTATTCGATACAGCTTCTCACGACATCTTCAAGGAATTCTAATCGTGTTGGTTTCCACGAGTTTTTGTCATGAAAGAAATGAGCAGCAACCGATGGTACGGTGAAACAAATACTTAGCAGTTGTCTAACTTTGACATCGTCAGAAGTATATTTCAGCGCCAGGTTTCCCATTTCTTCATAAAGAGATTCTGTAAGATAAATATCACCGTTAGACCGTACAAACTGATCATAATGATCATATTCAGAAATCCGAAACAGCCATACAGAAACAGGGTCAGTTTGCTAATATCACCGATGGCATCGAATACATCATCGTGGTAAAATTTAACCGTTATTTCTAGTGGAAATACAGTTAGAGCATTAGTTCATGCATGTGCGTTATGATCAATGATTGTTATAGGGTTTCCATGTTTTATATATTTTGGTTTGGACAAAATCTCTCAGGTTAATGTAGTCACTGCTACTGGAAATCTTAATAACTTTTCTAGCTCAACAACGTCGCTGATGGACGCTCCAGTGTCTTTAACTTTTTCAGCCCACAATTTTGTTTTACGCCTTATATCTGTTAAACAGTTTCACCATATCGCTTTTGTGAAGTGTTCTATATTTCGCTCTGCACCACAGTTTATTCTTGACGAAGTCAAGGATGACAGTTTCATTTTCTTGAAATCTTCTACCTCAGGTTTATCATGTAATGGATAGAGCGCTTACACAACAGAAGTTACTGGATAAGATCGCCCATAATACGGCTTGTCTATTCCATTCAGTATTCCTGGTTTGGAATTTGCACCGATTATAATATTATTCCCTGATTTCTGGATGGACTCGCGTTTGTTTTGGATGATCCAAATATCATCCTCGGTCTTTGCAATAAATATTACTAAAATAATATATTTCCGAACATCGAGGTAGCCGGTAATTTCTCTACCTCGTTTGTCATTCATCACATATATATCATTTTCAATCCTGAATGTGGACCACACATGACCCGCACCATCGTGGCGAAACTCCTTCTTGGCTTTACTGATGCGTTTAGTTATATCCGCATTCGTTAAAGCTATATCTTGCATTGGGAAACTAAATTTGTGTAGTCTATCAAGATCAAATCTAGCGGCGGCAGGCTCAATTGCGGATAATTCCTGCATATTATAATTAAGGCAAATATGTATCTAAACTGAAGTATTAATCATTTATATATGACTCAACCAAATCACAACTGCCGCTGGCTTAAGATTGGTTACACGTCTCCGTGTAACAATAATTGCGTAAACGAGTTCTGTAGTTATCACATGCAATGCGTTAGAAACGAAAGTCTAGGACCTAAACCGTGGATACGATAAGGTGTTTGTGTACGAAGAAAGACGCACCTTTGTGCGCAATGTGGTGGTAAAAGATACAGGGTGTTGAAAAGATTTTACGATAAAAAATATAACCCTGAATCTATTATAAGGCGCTAAGAAGATTATATAGCTAGATTTTCAAAATAATGAATTAAACGAATAGTATATAGTATATAATTGTAGCAAAATTAGTTTGTGCCTCATCCAATCATAACCAATTATGAAGCGAATCGTGATGGTATTATTAGAAATTGTAGATTGAAAAACCAGTAGGTAATGTTACCAAATTTGGTTATCTCACGTTTAATGTTAAAAGAAATTAAAATTATCAATCGCATCGATTTGTGGTCTAGTATTTTTGGGACCGATCAAAGATGGGTATGTAGTTGACTGCATAGAGGGCGATAAACTTGACAACTCATTTCGAAATTTACGTATTATCACGCAAAGTGAAAACTACAAATTTGGAAAAACTGGCGCCACACGATTTGTAAAAGCATTTAAATCCGTGAATAAAGAGTCGGGAAAAGAGATTATGTTCAAGTAAATTTATTCCGCTATTAAATAATTTAGCATTGTACCACCCGCAATTAGATCAGTTGCCAATGGAATTACAAGGGCTGCTTTTCTTTTAAAATTTGAGCAAAATATTATGTTCCAGTACATAGATGAACAAGCGCGACAACCAGAACAAGCATACAGCTTTTCAGCATTGTAGTTATTGTTAGGAAAATAATGTTATTTAGTTTGCATTCATTCAGAAAATATTATAAGATGGTTCTCCACAAAGATACATAAACTGCATTCGATATCATGAAACATTTTCTACTTAGTCAGATTTAATTATTTTTATAAACTTTTTATTTTGTTTGATTTTTGTCAATTTTGTCGTGTTTTACTCTATTTTTTAGGCATTTTAGTCGATTTTATCATTGAGTTTCGTTGAGTTTTCTCGTTTTCGTTGGGTCAAAACCCCAGGGATGTTAACAGGAATTAAAATTAAGTTTTAAATTTGTTGATCAAATACTGTTTCTTTTCAATTCTTTTGCTCGTATTGTGTTGATTTTTTATGAGCGAATTACGATAAAAACCAGAAAACACTAGTATTTAGTCAACAAATTTAAAATTAAAATTTAATTCCCCTTAACATTCCTGGGGTTTTCATCCAACAAAAACGACAATCTCATTGAAAATCTTTGTTCACTTCATGTATATCATAACTTTTCGATGGAGAATCACTATATACACATATGTTTGATAACGCATTAACATAGTAAACTTTTACAAACCTACCAGTGGTTTTTTCAATGCTAATTAGGCAACTCATTCCCTACTGATAAAATCATACTTTAGCCATTGTTTATATAAATTACGCGTACTGCATTCTTTGTTTTTACATAAAATCCGCGTGCAGGATTCACAGAGTGCATAGTCAATAGTAATTGGCTAGCTAAGATCGCTGTATATAATTATATCCGTTATATCGATTTTATCGTAGTACGCTATTGCTGGCTACCACTGTTATTTTTAATGAATTCTGAAAACAAAACGAACAGAGAGAAATCTCCCTGTTTATAGAATCGGTTATATATATATATATATATATATATATATATATATATATATATATATATATATATATATATATATATATATATATATATATATATATATATATATATATATATATATTTTTCACATATTTGTATTTATTGTAATTAAATACACTAAATTTTAAGATCGCTATTATTTATACACTAAATAATGCGTGTGTTGATTAGATGTGACTTTATTATTATACACCACAAAAAAAAAAATCAAAGAAATTGATAGATTTTGCATTACAATCCTACATGCCGTAGGTGTGACCAAATTGCGTAAAGTTATTTTAAGAACATCCGGTTTGACTTGGTAACTGCTTATGCACAGAGACTTCAGCAGTATCATTTATGTTATTCAGAATATATATATATATATATATATATATATATATATATATATATATATAATGTTCGGAAACTGAAAAAATAAAATACCAGAAAAGTGATTTCTGTTCAGAAAATGAAGCACTTTAGTTTTAAACTACTTCGTTTTTGTTAAGTACATATTAATTAATTCAATATATGTATGTAATGCGTGGTATAGCTCGATTGGTAAATGTCTATGGGAGGCGATTGTACGCCAAAAACTATAAACTATTCGGGCTCCCCTCCCCATCTGCATGTCAGTACACCTTTCACTATGTCAACACATGGTGGATTGACTTTTTGTCAATCATCCATTGGTTGATTACTCGCGTTGCGTGTGCAGATGTGCAGACGGCATTTCTTCATATCGTCATCATCATCATTATATGTTATGTGTTTGTGCCGTCTTGTGCCGTCCAAAATATGTAGCGGGAACTGATTGGAGATCGTGACCTTGTGACCTACTAAGGTTACCCACAGGGGCCGTTTTCAAAGTCACAATTGCAAAACTAAATTTAATTTGGTTCGGTCAAAAAGGCCATTAGCCTTTTAGTTCCCAAAAGTTTCGATAACAGATGTCTAGGAACTCTTGCAAGGCATATCTAAAATAAGACCTATACGTGTATAAACAACCCTTTGAGTTTCTAGAGTTTAGGTTTCGGATGTTCTAGGACTTATAGGGGTATACATGTACACATGCGCAGTTAAAACCCTCTTAGTCTCTAAAGTTTCGATTTCGGATATTTAGGGATTCTCTGGTCGGGTTAAGGTCTGAACAAGAACCATATTAGGTTTATCTGATTAACTAAGAAACGGTAGATCGAGTGTCAGTTCGCGCTACATATTTTGCTAGTTTTTCTATTAAATATATATCTATTATATATCGAATACTGACAATATAGATGTCATTGTTTCTGCTATTAACAAATTACAACATAATGGTATTAGCGGTATCAATGTATCTAACAATCCTAATGATTCTATGTGATTTTGACTCATTACAACAACTGAAAATCCAAAACAGATTTACGCTATCATCCGATTACAAATTTATGACGGAGGTCCAAGGGGGGAAATCTTAAAGACACTGGCAACAGACACTGATAATCAGGTAAAATTGGTTGTACCTCTTTCAAACGCTATTGACAAAATCAAGTTAGAATTATCTCAGAGAATACGAACAGAAAAAGATTATGAATTTTCGGATCAGACATTTAAGGGAACATTGTGAAAATAAGAGTGAAAATGAAATTGATAATGAGGGTCGAATATTTGTTGTAATCACAAAACAAAACCCTTAGGAAAATTAAATATATTTATTCTGCCAAGTATATTTATATATATTCTCTAACCTACAAACTATCGACAAGTATACTCACGGACCAACCATGCATTTGTGGATACCTTACGAAGAATACGGACCAACCCTTATGTATTAGGTACCATAGACAAGAGTACCATGCATAAAGATATATTTTTTATTTTGCATTGTGACATAAAAACGCGTTATGATCTAACATGCAGATTTATATTTATAATTTCGTTTATTGTGTCCAAGATGTGATTATTTTGGTCTGTATGTATTAAGTGTATTCCTGATAATAACGGATTATGAACACGCAAGTATAAGGGGTTGATAGGTTCTGATACACTAAGCCACCCAGGTGAATAGCGCGGGGAAAATGTGTATAATCTGTACCCTTGCTGGGCCTGGCTTGACTTTGAAAGATCTATATGAAAACATCCATCCACAACGTCGCAAACGAGATTGACAGCGATTGTTGTTGTTATGTTTACAATACCTGGTCATAAATGTCTGCCGGCGCCAAACGGGTTATTATTATGTTTTGGTATAGACGGTGGTAGGGCTAATTTTCTCCATGAATCACATATTCTTTTAAAGTGTTCATCAATAAGATCTTTAACTGATTTCTTTAACTCAGACGAGTCAAATCCAGGAATGATAAATGTTTGTAGTTGTTCTTGCGTTATTCCAAAATATTTAAGAAAAACTATTTTAAATACGCGATATAGTGTAGTTCTCTGAACTGGATCGTCTTCATTAACTATGTAACTTGTAACATATGCTCTAGATGGGTTTAACAATCTTTTCTCTCTGTTAACAAAAACATTATCCATGAACTCTAGATCTGAAGCAACTTGATTTAAATGTTGTATTGATTCAATTATTTGATATTTTAAATCATCATTGTAAGAAACATTAATACCTAAAAGTAAATTTTGTAGATTTCTAAATACACGTTCTTGCTCAGATTTAATCGTATCAGCATAAGCATTTATCTTATCAATATCTAGTATTATTATTATACCCTCTTTATCTTTCCTGCCAGCAATTGTTTTTGTAAAATGATCTTCTATTCGATCTATATGATGTACAACTCTATTAGTACCAAAATATAATTTCCATGGATAAGCTTCTTCTAATTTTCGATATTCTGTATATTGTATAAAATTTTTTAACATCTGTGACAAAGTCAGATTTGTGTGGTTCTGGTATTCCATTATAAACCGGTGCAACTTCAGGCCAGCCTAACACTGATTTGATCGAACTCTGATAAATATCTAAGAGGTAATCAGGGGAATTTATTTCAATCGCCGCTGATAGTGTTGGTTCGTAAAGAGTGATCGCTATTTTCGATTCTTTTCCTGAAATTGATTTTATTCTGCGTTGGAACTCGTCATTAATCTGTTCTATTTCATAATTACCAGTTGAAATTCCAAGAACTTGCCAATCAGGTGTTCCATCCGGTTTATTCTTATTCACAAATACCTGTGAATTATTTGCTGGTAATCCACCGAATGGTTTTGACCTGATATTTGACCAGCTATTATAAACGCGTAGTTGAGCCAATGCAATTTCACTTGCTGGAATTGCAGGTGGAAAGTTAACGCTAAATTCATGATTGGACGAACTTACTGATATCATATTAATTTTTGATGGTATTGTATTAGTGACGATCTGTTGAAATAATTCCCTTGACGATGTCAAGGACTCTGACATTATTGTTATCGCTATTATTTAATTCTCCATCTTTCCGCTATTGTCACTAGCTAATGCGTTGTGATCCATTATGAATGCTTCATCGTAGGTTTTCATTATCGTTACGAACTCTTCATCATATATTTTACCATCACTGAGATACAAGGAAAGATGCGAGCATAATTTACTATAGGCGGCTGTTGCTGATTGTAATTTCATCATGTACTTGCGTAATTTAACGCTCGCGCATGTATATATTTTCATAGCAATAATACTGAGAATACCTGCACATGTTGTTGTCGTACAAACGATAATCATTAAAACCGCAGGAGCTGTTATGGTTAGCGTTGATAATAATAATCTGGTTCCAGCAACAACAGCAAAGACCGAGTGAACGACTATATCAATGACAACCATGCCTCTGCGATATGTATTCGTCAATGATATTTTTTAATTCAGTCTGACACTTACACGCCTGATTATATATGTGACGTTGAACGTCAAAGAGTGATTCTGTCATTTGATTCATTATACCTAATGACGTTGTCATTTAATTAAGTAATTAAAATGGGAACTTTAGTTACAAATTCTAGACACCACCAAAAATTAACCGATGCCAAATTTCTATCCGATGATTCCAACGTGAACGTTTCTTCAGAAACTTTTTCTAACATTACAGATACAGTTTTAGACAATTTATTAGCTAATTGAGATGTTTTAAATATGATAAATTCTACAATGTTAAACACAGACAACCTATATACACCCGTGACCTCCGCGGTGTGTTTGATGGTTTTATTTCGTAGTTTCCATGTAGATGAGCCTGATCCGACGACGTACACGGTGCTGATGATCGGTTTGTGATGAATTTTAATAAGATTCGTTTTTTCAATGATATCTGGAATTCTACTAATAATATCGTTTAGTTTCGTGTTAATGTCAACGTGTTTTATGTCAACGGTCAGTGGACTTCCAAAAAGTTTATTAATGTATTTTACGAAAACTTATAAACGTTTGGACGTGATTGGTAAAATCAGTTCTTATTGTGGTCATTTCATTCTTGATCGTTGTTATTGCTTTCAATTGATCGTTATTGCTATCGTTGACGTATTTTTTTTTGTTGCGTCGTTATCTTCGGTTGTGTTTCTGAGATAAGTAATTTTATCCCTGACATTATGATATAACCAGATAATACGTCGCCGGATTTCTTAAATAGTCGTTAAACGACTTACCGGAATCCTGTATTTTACCTTGATCAGCAAAAGTAACGATATTATTAGTAACCGCGGTAGGTACTCGTAGAAGTACATCTGGCAGTTGTATGTTGCTAGTTTTTAATCGTTCTTGTTTATCCTGAAAACTGCAACTTCATTTTGATCCACAGTTGTGATATTTAATAAATCATCGAGTTCATTTTTAAGTTGATCAAGAGTTGCGTATTTAGATAAGTCGACGGTCTTATCTTTTTGTTTTGTCCGAGATCTTCCATAAATATTAACCATTATGTTTACCAGTTTCTGTTCAAATGCAACATCTTGATATACTCATACACGACTTTAAAAGGAGGCTTTTCTGGCGACGCCATACATATAGCATCAAGCAAATTAAGTAATTCTCGACCACATATTGGGGGATCCGTTATTGTTGGTGTTGGTAGCGTTGAATACCAGATCGAAGCAATTTTATTGCTGACATAATGAAGAAACTCCTTTGGTGGCGCTAATCCAAATGAATCAAAATAAACAATTCCACGTGGATCAATTGCATATGCTACCCAATGTGTGCCAGGTCCAGAGTTTTTATCAAGATTAATAATACCAGTTTCAGTATTGTTAGGTTGTTTTGGTAATTAATCGCGCATAAAAACTCCACTGATTTTTTTAAATTTATTCGTTTAGCTGCATCGAGTAAATCAAAATTTGATAGTGTAATTATTATCGAACTGTCTTAAACCGCGTCCGTACCACGAAGGCAGAGTTCACGGAAGTCTTAGACCTTTTCCGTACCACAAGGCCTTTTCCCCTTTTTTTTGATTCCCTGTCCAGTTGCTTTCTTTAACGCATCTGCTTTTGCATTAGCTGGGGCTGCACCGCCTATTAATGCTGGTATAGCTGCGAGAAGTGGAAATATACCACCAGATTTAGCGATGTCTTTAATAACCGCTGCAGAAAGATCAAGTTGTAACAAAGTCTTTGATCACTTGGCTTTATTAAAGAGATTATTCTGATGATCGGTCAACGATAGCCTATTCGGACCACACGAGATCTGTTCTTTTTTAATAATATTTTTACCCCAGGATTATTTTTGGATGATGATTGTAGCTTTTTAATCTGACCAGGAGTCAGACTCACACTAACGTGATGATATGACATTACTAATATTACAAGCGATTTAAAAACATAATTTTCACTCGGGCATCATCAACTCTCATTCGTCCACCAGCACCTTCGAGTAACAATGATTTATCGCTGAGTATAACTGCAATTGCTCTGTAATTTGCAATAACTGATCTACTCACACGAGCTCGAAAGTTTATGTTAACGACGGACTGTCTAAACAAATCCAAATGTTCCAGCGAACAATAATAAATCGATTACAGCGATGTAAAATCCCGCTGAGATATTTGAAAACCGGTATCAACATTTTCATCACGCCTCATGAACGACATTAAGCGATGATACGCACGAGCAACACTGTTTTGATCGAAATTTAATAATATATCCTCTAATGGTTCTTGATGTCCATTTTTGTTCTTAGCGAGACGTCCGTAAACCGAGTCTATCAAATGTCATAATACTACGTATTTGTGAGTTTACTCTTGCAGCATCTTGAAATACAATAAATATGTGTTTTGGTGCAGAGACACCTTTCTGTGATGCTACTTGTCATGTAAATAAACCATTACTGTTACTTTGGAAAGCATCTGTGGTCATATTCAACCATGACAACGTTGATTTACCACCTTGATCCATGAAAGATAGTGTAACTGTTGTTCTTCGGTGATCGATGGAGTCATTGTTGGCATCTAGAGCGAAAGTTTGGTCAGTATAACTTTATCATGAAAAGTCCTAGTTTCAGCATCATAAGCGCCTTCGGCGTGCCATATTGCTTCATCGACGGTACCTTGTCGTACGAGTACAACTTTATGTTTAACTCCAAAATTAACCTTTAAAGCACTTATACCAGATCCAAAGATATGTGACAACGGAATTGCACATGCAAATTCTTCATCGTCACCCAGCATTGCTAGACGTGATGCAAGTCCCAAGTTGGAATGTTCATTCATCGATAATACTGCAGGGTCATCAGAAGCTCCTCCTGCAGCTCTGACATCACCAATAGTCACGTTTCTACTTTCTGGAAAATCAGTTGTATCTTTGGCAAACATCATTGATGGACCAGCTGATCTTGAATGATCATCGCTGTATCTTCCAAGACCAATTATTGTTGTGGCAACATCGATATTTTCATGACAAATCTAGATCTCTCTTCCATCACTTTTGAAAAACGCCATAATACCATTACTGACAAAACCAACTAGATCGCCAATTCCGTAATCTGTATTATCTCATTTTAAAAGTCTACCTTCGACTTCAATAAATGCCTCAGGTTGTAAGTAATATCTACTTGTATCCTGAAAGTGTAATTTTTTCTTCCACGCTCATCAGGTACACGTGCGTCAAAAGAATAATACTGATAATCGCGCACAGACTCATCTTTGAGAACTGGTGCGTTTATATTAAACGCGGGTCAGATATGAGCTTACACATCTTTATTATTATCATCTTCGTCTAACACGAAGACCACTTCCTGCTATCAGACTAGCGGTTATATTTGTTTTCCGACATTGGGACATCAACTAACTCCGTTAGATTTTGATTAGCGGCTTGATTTATTATTTTACTTACACTTGCGGACATGACTTCAGTGCTAGGTAATTTCACTGGTCGAGGTCGGACGTGTTGTGGATTGCGTATTAATCGCGTTATTCTATCTTTGATTGCTGAGAATGCTTTGCTAGCAAGGTTACCAACAGCTCTTACACCTTTTTTACGAACAACATCAATAGCTTTCATTCCTAGCTGCTTTTCAATCGGTATTGCTTTTGGGGCCATTATTCTAAACAGACCCTGAACAACATCGCCTAATCCATCTTCGTAGATTGCTCTGTATACCGGTAATCGAGTTTTTTTACCCTGACCATGGTAGGTCTACGTTTTGCACTATGCACGGTCATTTTATTATTAACTGATTTTATCACTAATTGTATCTAATCACTTTGGTAATCATCGGTGATTTCGTTAATGAGGGATCCATACACATCAATATCCATAATGCAGCCACTAAATAATCGTTTGCAAATATCAGCTGCTTCATTAATGATTTCTGATGAATTACTACCAGCTCGTTTTCCTCCAATGAGGATTTATAGTCGATCAACATCAGCAAGGACATCATTGGGACAAGTAATAAGACCACTTCCTAGGCCACTTCCAGTTGCACCAGGAGCGTCTTGAAATACTTCTTCTTCCTCCTCAATTGGTTTCGGTGGTGCATTTTTACTTGGTTTTGATGGCGATTTTGGTGATACTGAATAATCACGAAGTGATTGCTCAAATGATTTTGGTTCTTTTTGTCGCTGTTCTCGCAGTCGTTGCAAATCTTGTTGTCGTTGTTCTTGCTGTTATAGTAGTGGTTGTAGTCGTGGTACTGGTCTCCCTGGTAATTTAAGTTCTGGTGATGATGGTTCAAATTGTGATAATTGTGCACTTTGTTCAATGGTTTTTGTATATTAATTTACTTCTTCACCAAATCTGTCATAAACTCTATATTCTTCGTTAGATCTGATTTCTGGAGTATTAGTATCGATGCAATATATATCCTTGATGCAATTGGCAGAGTTTAGAGATTTAACATATTCTGGTTTTACATATTTTTCTCTTTCATAATATCCAAACTCGGCAATATTAAATAATTGATTTGGGTCCTTGATAGCAGCAATACCTTCAGGCGTAAATTTATCTATCATCTTAGTTGTGGTTCTTGGTTGCCGAGGAGGTTGAACGGGTGGTTGTTGTGGTAGTGGTTGAGCTGCTTGAAAAAGAGCAATATCGGCAGGGAATGTTGCAAGAGCTTGTTGTGTTGCTTCGGTTGGGGTAACAATTTTCTTCGTTGGTTCGACAATCGGTTTAAATAATTGTTTTGTATCATCCTCATATTCAACGTGAGATTTTTGACGCGATTGTAATTGATGCTTAACAGAATCACGAACAGGTAGATATTTTTTAATTGCCGCTAGTCGCTCTCGAGCTAATTTATCTAAGTATGGTTCTCCAATACTCATTATTGATAATATTTATAATGGCTGTTTAATTCATAGCAGCAGAGAGGCTGAACGACATACTTGTAGTGACCACATCTTGAACAAATCGAGCAAAAATCTGGTCAATTAGAGAAGTTTTTACTATTAAGGCAAACACTTTTTTTCATCCTATGTAGGAACCTAAAGATTTCAAAAATAAGGTCTCTAGAAAGTTGTAGGGCTCAGCCTCTCTGCTGCTAAAATAGAATTTATGCACAATAGTTTTGATGTCTACTGTGCAGTGTTTATTTCAGAAGTGTCACTTATTAAACCCAATGAAGAAGAACACGCACAAGTAAACAGTCTCAATTTGAGTTCAAAAAACAGACTGAAAATCTGTTAGGTAGACAAGTCTGGATAACTAAGCTCTTATTAAATTTGTAGTGTAGCACATGTATTGGCTGTCAAAGTATTTTGGCATAAGATCATTCACGATTTTCTGCCACTGGAAAGTCGATACCAGCAAAATTTAATATTGACACTTGACATATATACTTGACAACACGATTAGCTTTTTCTACTGGAAACAGCGCGAAAAGTATGACCCATAGAAAACACATCTGATCAAAGTTGTTCATGTTTATACAGCATCTTTTTCTTTTAGTTTTGTGTGGTAGGTCAGTATATGAACTTCCATGTAATATACTATACCTCATTTTATAAAATATATTTTCAAAAAATATCTCACACTTCCAGGAGGAAACCAGGTTTAGTAAATTAGTTTTGTTTTGCCAACAACTCTAACAAGGTAACCGAGTTTGGGATTTTCGGATTGATGACAAAACACCATTGATGGGAATGGCAGCAGGGAGGGTGAACCCTACAAAGTTTTGCGACGAAATCGATTAAAGCCTCAGAATGCCCAATAGAGCCTTCCTACGAAATCTCATATTTTAACCAAAAAAATAATAAAGACCCCATTTTACAAATGGAGCCTTAGCGATTTTGTCGTAAATATGTTTTCATTACCACCCTCAAATTGCTGCCAATAATTGCTCTCATTGTTGTCATAACACTCCCCCCGCTGGAAGGATTTCAGGGTTAATACAAATGATTTAACCGAATATTTGTTAGCTTTTCACAAACAGACTAATCGATAATACTTCACCACGTAGATCAATTAAATTATTTGACTGATCGGTGAGTGTAAAATTAATTCTAGTTAGCAAATCATTTTGATATTGCATATATACTGGATTAGTAAGGTTCTCAACAATTAGAAATCCTGGAGGAGCTGTTGTTGCAAATGAATAAAGAATGTAACTTTGTCGGGCTTGATTTGATTGCTTGAGATTAATTTGATAGCTTCCTTCGATTACATCACACGTTAAATTAAGCGCGATCATCGATGAAATATATACATTGTTCGGTTTGATATGTCTACCGTCGCCGTCGGGAGAATTATTATGAGTGAGGATAATAGGTTTCGGCTGGCTATCTTTCCATGATTTATAAATTTTATAAAATCCTTCGTCGATGGCAGTTCTGAGTTGATTTTTTAGTTCAGGTGCGTTATATCTTGGTAGTTTATAACTTGGATTTTCTTTTATATTTTTTTTATAATTTCGGGCGGAACTAGTTCTTGAAATCGGGGAATTTTCATCAGTAAAGACACTAATAATCCTCGAATTAAATATTTCCATATCATCGATGATTTTATTACCTGCTGCGACTATACTAGTAAATTCAGCCTGTGTGAAAAGGCCAGATCTTAACGAGGGTAATAGTAACGAAAAATCCTGATTCATTTTCTTTAAGATATAGGATTCAATATCGACGATTGCTGGACTTGTTTCATGTGTTTCCAGAATTTCACCTTCCTGTGGGATATTATCATTAAAAAATGGTAATGTCCACACATCCTTATCATATTCATCTTTATCCTTATGTCGATATCTCTTTGTGAAGTTTATATCCTCGAATTTTTTATAAGTTTTTGATGGATTTTCAGGTCCTATTTCATCAGTAGTGTAATCAGATTTTATAGGTTCCGGCGTAGAAGCGCTAGCGGTTCTAGGTTGATCTTCAGGCCATCCTAATACTGTTCTTATTAAACTGTTATAAATATCTACAACATACCCAGGAGAGCTTATTTCAATTGTAGATGATAGTGTTGGTTCATGAACTGTTATCGTGATTTTTTATTCCCTTCTAGTAATGGATTTTATTCTACGTTGTAATTCATTATTAATTTGCTCAATTTGATAGGACCCAGTTGGTATTGAAACAAAGTTCCAATCTGGAGTGTCATCTTTTTTATTCCTATACGCAAATACCAGAGAATTATTAGGTCTCTGACCTCCAAATGGAACCGATCTAATATTAGGCCAACTATGATACACTCCTAATTTTGCTAACGCGATTTCCTTTACTGAAACAGGGGAAGGGAAATTCACACTGAATTTAGGGTTTGTTGACGATATTGGTATCATGCTTGTTTTCCGCGAAGTAGAAGAATCTCTTGCGACATTATTATTATTATTATTATTTACAATGTCTAATTTTGCAAAAGATGAAAAAACGCTAGCGTTTTTAATCGCAGTATCATAAATACGTATCATCGCGGAGAACTCATCTTCGGTAATTATCGTATCATCAATCGATGATGACATCAACGAGGATAATTGTGAGTAACCGTTAGATACTGTTTGATGTTTTACTATATAGTCGTTAAGTTTTTCTTGAGAACACGATGATATTTTTTTTAGTAATAGCATTTGCAATTCCAGCAAATATTGTCACCGCGGAAATAGCAATTGGGACAGCAATCGGAGATACCATTGTTACTGAAGATAGTATAATACCAGCACCGGCCATTATACCAGATACCGAGTATACTGTAACATCAATCGCGGTAATTCTCCTGCGATATTTTTTTAATTTCTATTTCATACTCATCAATGAGTGTTTTGAGTTTCGTTAAAAACTCTTTGACGGTATCATAGCAATATTGCGATGACGGAGTCATAGTATTTTAAAACCTCAAGTGGTTTCTAATTGTTAAAAATTCTAATTCAGATCAGCTACAAACTCCATGTACCATACAAATGATGTCTTATTTAAATTAGGATCAGTGCTTGTTATTGTAAACCGTTTGTATTCACCCACGTCAATAGTCGTTGAAATCACGTTTGAAAACTCAATTTGAACTCCTCGTTTGTTCTTTAGCGCATCATTGAAATGTTTTATTTGAAGATCTGTCAATGTTAATTTATGTGCACCACCGGTCATTTGAGTGGGTTTCAGCGTTATTGTGGTTCCACATTCTTGAGCAGACTTTGATTTCAATTTCTTGACCTGACCATCAGTCAACTGGACATTAACAATACTATATGTCATTCTATTCTACAACGTAATTTACACTTTTAATTGATCTTATTGTGAAAATCCTATGGATTTTATAACTACATGTTTTCCACTGGTGCATCAATAAGTCTCATTCGTCCGCCAACTCCTTCTAACAACATTGATTTATCACTGAGAATGACAGCAACTGCTCTATAATCAGCTATACCACCAGGGCGTTGTACCCGAGCTTGGAAGTATATATCAACAACAGATTGTCTCATCAATCATGTCAATATGTTCCAATGAAAAGTAATAAATCGGATAGTGTTTTTCAAAATCAATTTGCGATATTTGCAAACCAGTATCAACATTTTGATCACGACCCATAAACGACAATATTCTATGATATACACGTGCTACGTCGTTGTTTTCATAATCAAGCTGTACAATCTCTGCTGGCTCTCGTTGTCCGTTTATTCTCAACGAAACTTCACTTACTCCTAATTTATCAAATATCATATGACTAGATAATTTGACGACTCACTCGATTTGCATCATGTAACGCTATAAAGATATGACGTGGAGCTGAAACACCTTGTTTTGATGTTAAGTGCCATGTAAATTTGCCATTTACATTATCCTGCTTCGTATCATTCGTTGTTGTTAGCCAACTTAGCAATGATTTTCCACCTGTGTCCATAAACGATAGTAATTGTTGCTCTATTGCGACTGATGGAGTCAAGACATCCATAAAACCAATTTATTTAAAATGACTTTACCATCATTAACACCATTAGCACGCCAGATTGCATCATGGTCATTCTCCTTTCGCACTAACACGACTGTATGCTTTGCTCCATAGATGACTTTTCTGACATTTCTACAGAATCCGAATATGTGATGTAACGGAATTGCACATGAAAACCGTCGATGCTGTCCTTTCAATGCTCCCTTTCGTGTTGCAAATCCTAGATTGTAATTATCATTGACCTTTTTTAAAATGTCGAATTCAGCGGCTGGTCTATCTTCACGGTCTAGATTAGCTGCGAGTTGTTGACCAACTTCTGCAGTATCTCTCGCAGTTCGTAATAAACTGAATGTGGTCAGCATGATCAGAAGTATCCTTAGCAAACATCATAGACGGACCAGCCGACCTTGTATAATCATCAGAATATCTCGCAAGTCCGATTATTGTTGTTGCAATATCAACATCTTATTCTATTGATTCAATTTCTTTTCCATCAATGATATATCTTGCACTGTTAAATAGCGCCATAATGCCATTATTTACAAAACCAACTCGGATATTTGGGTCATCCCCATATGGTGTATCAACTGCAGCATTTGTTACAAGCTCTCCTTCTACTTCAATAAACGCTTCACACGGCAAAAAGTATCTACTTGTATCTTGAACTTGAAGTTCAACTCTCCCCCGTTGATTAGGCTCTCTTGCAGGATAGGCATAATACTGATAGTTAATTTTAGAATCATCTTTATTCACCGGTGCTGCCATATCAAACGCTGGATCAGCGATTTTTTTAAATGCCATTTATACTAAAACACTATCGTTTTTCTAAATATAGCAATGCTATCATTTTCTTTTTCGTCTGAAATTTTTACGATTTTCTTCAAGACCGCTTCCCTCTATCATACATGCAATATAACTACTATCTGGTGAAGTTATTGCCAATGATGCTAGTTTTTGTTCCACTGCGTTATTTCTCACTTTACTGACATTTGCAGGCATCATTGTTGTTGAAGGTAGCGGTGTTGAAACTATTTGTGGTGGTTTTCGTCCGAATCTAGATTTCACCAATGACGTTATTCTATTTTTTGCGGTAGAAAAGGCCGTTCCTGCAAGATCTCCAACAGCGTTAATTCCCTTATTACGAATAACCTCAATGGCTTTCATCGCTAATTGTTTAGCAACTGGCGCTACTTTTGGGGCTATTCTTGCGAATAAACCCGCTATGGTATTTCCAAGGCCGTCTCCATAGTATGCCTTATAGACGGGCAATCTTGAATTTACCACATACACGTTTGTTGGTTTATCGTGATTATAGTGTACTATCATCTTATTTAAAAATACTTTGTAATTTCTAAATGCAAGCATTTCAGAAATTCCAATCGCTATAATAACCACTAAAGTCCCCTGGAATTCCGTCCATTAACTCATCCAAGAGTTCCCGATACGTATGAACATCAATTATCCCCCCTTGGAATAATCGTCTGCAAATATCAAATGCTTCATTAGTATTTCGACTGAGTTATTCCCAGCTCGCTTACCTCCCATAAGAACCTCAAGTCGTGATATATAATTAATGATATTACTAGGACATATATGAGAATCATGATGTGAACTTCCATAACCCTTTCCTAAAACATTTGCTGGTTGAATTTCTGGAGATTGTCGTCCTCGACCTCGACCTTGTTGTTGTTCTTTTCGTTGTTGTTGTTCTTTTCGATCTTGTTGTTGTTGTATACCATCCTTATCAATTCCCATTTTAAAAGCTCTGTACTTCAATATATCCGTTTTTAAATTGCCGGGGATTTCTTTATTACTTTTATATATCCAATACACCCAATCCTCTCGTTTTATTGTGTTTTTTATACTCGTCTTTTAAAAGTTCCCCCTTGTATAATAATTTTGATAGCGAAGTCACCAAATGACGCATAGTCTTCAAGTTTCAGCAATGGAATTCATTTGATTTCTTCTATAGTTTCATCAGTGAATTTCTCGTTAAAAGGAACACTTTTTTAGTGGAAACTTTTTCAATAGAATCACTAGCACCTTCAACGGGGTTATCATCAGTATCAATATTACCCATTTGTTGTATTTCTCGCTGTGTTTGTAACTCACCTGAAAGCTGTTTTATTCCCTCCTTAGTATTTTCAGTCTCTGTAGCAATCGTTCCCAGTACATCAATAATAGGTACTGTTCTCTCTTTAGGGATGTCGCCGTATATAGCACGTTCTGTTGCAAGTTTCATATCTTTAGTGGCTTTAGTTACAGGGGCAAAAAGCTGTTCACTCCCAATAGAAAAGTCAGTCTGCGCTTGCTGTCCAAGTTGTAGTTTATCTCGCACGTCATCTCGAATTGGTATAAACTTTTTCAGTAATGCTAACCTCTCACGGGCTAGTCTGGTAGTTAATGCTTCTGATGTCATTATTGGAAATGTTAACGTTTTTTCAATTGTGGATTTTCAGTGGGTTTCAATGCTTGCATTTCCAGACTCATCAATCAAAAGTCTTATAGATTTCACTTTCAAAGCAATCTCTGACCGAATTTGGTACTGTTCCCCTAGTTTCTTTCTAATTGTTCTCAACTATACTAAATAGCCGAATGAATGAATTAATATCATTGTTATACAAAGAAACATTAACCGCTTTTTGGATTCTTTTTATCAGTGAATACATTTTAGGCAGGACATATCTTCCATGTTTCAATTGTATATCAATTTGTTCAATTCATTCAAAAGTCTGTCTTCATTCAAAAATGCAGAAAGTACGATTCCTTGATTTCTTATATTTGATATTTCTGTGATGATAGATGTAATATCTTGAAATTCCATTTATTGAATATTATTAATAATGTATTTTCTTATCTTTAAAATATTACTTAAACCCTTAATACCCAATCCGACATACAAAAAGGGACATGCTTGGTCATCTCCTTCGAGTTAATAGGCAGATAGTTAAGCATATATTAAAGACTTATACAATACCCTAACCACCCAATCGAGTTCAAGGGCGGGCTATATGGGTATTAGTCTCAGAAACCATAAGCGGTTTCACACAACATGTAACATATAACATGAAGCCCTCATTTGGATATCTTTCGCGCCAAATGACGTCAAAGAAGCCCAGAGGGGAAAAGCACATTCTTGGAACTCATTGAGTGCCTTCGCATTAAATAAGCCAAAGGGCCACAAACATAGATCTCCGGCGGAAGCTCTAACGTAATAAAGATTATATTAGAGCTCCCAGAAGATATGTTGTGGGGGGACAGCACATTACATATAGGATTTATATATACAATGAGATGATAGGATGATTATATATACAATGCGATTATATAGGATGATTATATAAATAATGCGATTATATAGGATGGTATATATACAATGAGATGATAGGATGACAATGAGATGATAGGATGATATTATATATACTAGGGACAGCACATTACATATAGGATGGTTATATATACAATGAGATAATAGGATGGTATGATAGGGACAGTACAGGACGATACAAACATGAAACGACGGGGCGGACTTACTACACCCAATCTACCAATCAAAGGCAACCCAAGAAATTAATCATGGTTGCAGTTGAAAAAATTCAACCACACCATGACAATGGCGTGGTTAGTTTTGATTGGCATATTGGGCTTCGCTTAAAGCCCCAAACTTATACAGCTCATATTATATATAAGGTGATAATAAGGCCAGTATCGATAAACGAGTGTGTATTTATTTTCCTAGCATTTCGTAGTGAAAATTGTGTAGTAATTTCAATGGAAACTAAATATTTAAATATAACATTAAAACAAGAAATACAACTGTTAAATAATAGCAAAATGTTTATTAATTTCTATAATATTACGTGTTTATTTAATCGCAATAATGATGGATTTACATGACGAAATAACTCTGTCATGGGACCTGTCAATTCAGGATTACCTGCTATTTCTTGAATGGTTCGAGATTGATATTTTTCTGCGTCATCGATAATTTTATTACATGTAGGTACCACACTAAAAAACTGAATTACATGTAATGTTCTTTACTATTTTGACCTCACATACAATCTATTTTATTTGTAATTACAAAGTAATTTCATTTTCATTCAAAATCTAAACAGCTGTTAACGTGCGTAATTGGGATTTTTAAAAAATCTATTAATAGAACCTTGACCTAGTGTTTTGTGTTACGCGCGCGTTCCGGTACAACGACCACATTTACTACCTGTTTGTGTGGCTGTTCCAGCTACTGACCTTGGCTGTTCCAGCTACTGTCATTTACTTTTTAATACATGTATGCGTGGACATTGCGAATAAGTATTGAAAAAGAATATATGTACATAATACCTTATAAAATGATATTAACGCGAAACGTTTTTAGCGTTTTTCTCTATGGAAAATAACATAGAAAATCGACTACTTTACCCTATGGTAATTGGTAATTGTAAAAATGGTAATTTAAATTATAGCATTAAAACTCACTATTGAGAGTTATCTTGTAAATAGGAAAACTTTATTCTATGTCCATTTTTCTTTGAAATAGCTGTTTGATAAATCCCTTCAGCCACTTTTCGTACTGAAGGCATACATGTTCCTAAATATTTCCCTGCAGCATTCATTGATTGAAAAATTCTTTTTTCATTCGTCGCTGTATCAAATGACTGGACTGGTTTCTTTCCAACTGACTTACAAGTCCCTGTCTTTCCCTTTTTTGTATTATCACTTTGAGAAATACATTGCAAATTTGCAAGAGAATTATTTTGAATATTAGAATCAATGTGATCAATAACACAGCCATCTTTAATTGGTCCCATATAACACTCAAAGACTGCCCTATGACAGAGATATACCTTTCCTCCAGCAGCAAAACATAAATATCCCTGATTATTAACAAATCCCACAGGTTTCTTTAGTCTACAGTGTCTAACAACAACTTTACGAGATATTTCATAATTAACAAGTTCGGGGTGAGGTCTGAATTCTTGCTCCATTTATATACAATAATACTATTTGTCTAATTCACCATTTGCTTCATTTATAAATCTATTAATGTAGTCTTGAGGGTTTTTTATGATTTTGTCTTTGACAGAGTCATGGTTAGGTTCAATGATAGCGTTTTTTATTCGTTTATCATAATAACGTTTCAATTCTCTACACCGCTTACCTCCACAATTGATACATAATTGTGATTTTCCTTTCACACCCTCCCCACAATTTATGCATGGGGACGGGCCTGTCGAATTATTTCTGACGCTCTGTAAGTGATGTCGACAGAATTCACCTCTACACGATTTATTGCATGGGGTTACTGATCCAATCATAAGCCATTTGCAGTGATTCATTATTTATGAACAAAATTTTCTACTTAAATGTTTGCCTTTTTTATATGAATGAAGAATTCAAGAGATAATCGACAATTAGGCCTTATAAAAATATTAAATTCAATCTTGATAGAACCCTTGAAGACGTACCAAAAGAGAGAATAAATAATAGAAGTCTGATTAGAAAAATGCGAGATTGTGTTAATGAGTTTAAACAGGACGGCGCATCACACACCTGGTCAACATTTGAAATTGATGGTGTTGTTGATGCTAGAATGAATGATGAAACAGCAGCTATGATACTATCACAACTTGGCAATAAAAAGTATTTTCTCAGAGTGAAATTCATTATCAATTTAGAATCGGGTGATTGGATCATAATGGACGAATTTGTTCCAATTCTCAAAGATAGGACAACAGTCATTGTTAGCCGTGATTCCAGAAAATGGCTGTTAACTGGAATGGATAAACCATACTATGAAAAAGCGTATTCTGAAACAGCAATTGTTTATGGGATGTATCCGTTAAATAAAGAACCTGACATCGGAAAACTAGCACCAATGAAACAGTCAACGTCAGTGGAAAAACCACTCAATTGTGTGGTATAACGTGTCATAGAACACTTTACAGATGCACTCCGTGGGAATACATTAGCCGATCTAAGACGTAAAAAAAATAGATCAATGGGAGCTAACTCTGAAGGAGAAGGGAGCAACTATTTCCGATATAGCTAGATTGGAAAAGTCGCTGCGATTTCCGATAAACGTTTCAACGATAACCGGCGAAGTATTATACGAATCGAAATACAATAAAAACGGAGCTCTAATCAAAATTATTGATCATAACAAACACGCATGGACATCCGCGGTTACAATATTCCCGCGAGATAGAACAGTGAAGTATATCCCAGAAGAATTCACCAAGGATGGTATTCTCACTGAAGAAAGATTATTCGATGCTATTGCTAGTTTGTGTAAAACGACCCTCTATCAGTATGGCTACTTCATAGTTTTGAAGATGAAAAATGTCAATTCAATCAATTTGTGAGACCTAACGGTGAATTATATCGTACTGAAAGTCTACATAATAGGATGAAAAATCTAGCAATAAGTCTCAGTGAAAACGCTAGCGTTTTTTAATGGAAAATCCGACGATTACGAACAGTTACTTACAAATTGTTTTACAATTCAATCGGTTGCAGCTCATTTTGCAAGAAAGAAAAATAATTGGAAACCAACACGAAAAGAGTTTTTACAGGATGTTTAATCCAGCTGTCTGGAATATTATCATGGCGGTCTATGGAACGTTAAGTACAATCGTGAAAGTATGATATCAGTTGACATCGTTGCCTGTTATCCAGGACGTTTTCTAGGATATGGATTCGCTGGTGAGTATTTTAAACGGTTTGGACATCCCACACATGAAATGACTCGCGTTGCTATGAATGGACCACTGCCTGATTTTGATTTGACCGGTTTTGCTCGCGTAGTATCATTTGAATTCGCTGAAGGACTTCATCCGTGTTGTTATGTTTGGATTGGTAGACACATGGCTGAAAGGATGTGGTTACCAATAGTGTTATTGCGATATATGATTGATTGTAAAATGTTAGTTTCGTTGATTGTCAGCGAAGCGATTATCTCATATCAAAAACAAACCAATGTCTGGTTACCAGAACCAGAATGTCTTGATAGTATAATCGATAAGTCTAGAAAACATATTGATGCTGACGAGGAGATAATCATTGAATGGTCAAAAAAGATATTTAATCAACGAAATAGTGAAGCAAAGGATCTCGGCCGAAGAATAATCGGTAAATTTACACAAGGTGGAAAAAAATTCAACTTTAAAAGACAATCCTCACGATTGATTATAGATGATGCCGAATACGACTTCGTTATTAAAGATGCAGTAGAGAAAAATAGATACGCAAATTGTAAAACAGCCTTCTTGTCCAATAGAACAAAGTTAGGTAGAATTGTTACTTACAGTGATGGAGAAAGCTCTGCATATCTACATTTGAGAGCTTCTATGCTGGGTTATGCATCTATCAATTTATTTGCAATGATAAATAGATTTCCTAGTATAGCAGTTAGAGTTGCAATTGATTCAATGTATGTCGATAAAAAATATATCAAAGAGGTAACTAAATTTACTAATAGCGAAGAGACTTGGGGAACATGGCGAATTAAACGTGAAATACAATGCAATTATTCTAAATCAGCAGACGTTGAGATTAAAAGCAGTTACCTGAAAAACGATAATTCTATCAGTGAAAAATCCGAAGGATTTTCTATGTCTAAAGCACCACCGATATCAGATCCAATTTGTAGATATAAAACAGTTTATTTAAACGGTTGTGGTGGATCTGGAAAGACAACACGTGTGATAGAATTATATCGAGAGAGAACGTCCATGATTGTACTCACACCAACCCATAGACTAGCGAGAGAGAATCTTGTTGAAGCTTGCACGTATCAGTTTTTTTCGATACAAGGGCGATGCTTGGACTCCTGAGCGAATGGGTGAGAAATTTATTCCTGCGGTTATTATTTGGGATGAAGCATGTACTGTTTCAGAAGATGTATTAAAAATGTTTCTTGATTGGTTATTGCAAAATAATACAAAAGTTATTGTGCGGCGATCATGGTCAACGACCACCATTTGTTGGTAGAAGTCCACATAATTGGTTAAAAGGATTTGTTGATTATTACGAAGAAATTGATACTGACTATAGAGCACTCGATGAGCAGTTACGTGAGTTTAAAAAACTAATTAGATTACAACCCGATAGAATTCAATGTGAAGTAGCGCGTGAAATAATTTCTGAAACACCTATGAATGATTTTTGGGAAACATGGAGACCAAATGATTTTGTAGTAGCAAGTAGAAAGATAGTCAGAGACGCACTTCAGAAAAAGTTGTTTGAGCTACACAAGAAAAAATTCCCAACGTTTCCAGTACCGTTGTGTTATAGACCATCGGATACACGTAAGCAGAATATTGAAGTTGAAATTCCAGGCCAGACAGAGAAACAGATTCTATTGTTAAATGATATTGTGCTAGTTGATATCAATGCTGTAGAAGATGCATTATGCGCTGATAAATCACCATGGACGCTTGGTTATGTAACAACAATACACTCGTCACAAGGATTGACCATCACGGATACAATTGTTTGGATAGTTGATAATCGCATTGAATGGTCAAATTTAGTCTATCTCGCAGTGTCCAGAGTACGACGAATAAATCAACTACGAAGGGTTGTTTTCGATGATGATTTTAATGCAAACAATGATAGCAATGATATTAGCATCATTAATAAAAAAACTGTCTGGTTACAAACAGCAGGACAAAAACAAAAACACCGAGAATTTGATATTGATGCTGCAGTAATAATGGCATTAAAAGAACAACAGAATAATCACTGCGCCAGTTCCAATTGTATAATGCACTGGCAGTATTCGGATAAAGACCCTCGACAATTCAGCGTAGACAGAAAAAATAACAGTCTTGTTCATGTCAGAAACAATGTGATGTTGACCTGTCTTGAGTGTAATAGACGTAACGGAGCTAGTTAAGACCATGTGGCGGTAATTGAGTATCGTCCGGAATGACTTGTAGTTGTTCGCGTGTAAAACCACGCTGAGGTGCAGTTGAATCCAATCTGTAGATTGGAGGTCTACCAGTTGATCGCGTTATGGTTGAAATTTTATGCGTAGTAACACTCCATATAGGATCAGTAGCTCTTCTTTTACCACCTTCAAGTTCTCCTGGTTCGTATAAATATCTCACAGTAACATCACCGAGAAGTGGCTGAGTGCTAACCCGCTGTGGTTGTTTGGGTATATATTTTTTTATTGCAATATTTGGTTTCATATTAATAGTTCGAGTAATCTCGTTATTTAACGCTGCAACTACACTCGGTAACCTTTGGACCCATTCACGAGATCGTTTTTCTTGGATGAATTCTTTTGCATATTGATATCCAAATAACCGTTCTGCAAGAGTTCGATTAAATCGTTCTACAATTGCCTGATCACGATGTAACGCAGTATGTCCCCGTCGTATTGTAACATTATGAGTTTTCATTGTTGATAGAACAGCACCTTGAAACTCTTTGCCAGGATCAACTTGTAATAGATTTGGCCATCTTAGAGGACCTCGTCGATAAATCCTTTCAAATGCAGAAGCGACTTCAGAAGCTGACTTTGTTTTCAATGGTTCTGCTTGTTTAAATCGACTCGCAATATCAACTACAGTTAGCGCGTATTTGTAACCATGGTCATGTGGTAAAAACAATAAATCAGCCTGATGAACTTCATTGGGTACGGTAACATCAAAATGAGAATAATTAATTTGTTTAGGCGGTGGTAGATAAATTTGCCATATAGCTTGTTTGGATAACCAATCTTCCGCAGTGGACTTTTTCACTTTTGCAGCGTTAGCGAGTTTACTGATTGCTGCTTTACCCCTCCAGTATCCTTTCGGAGAATAATAAATAGATTCCATACTATAAAAACACTAGTGTTTTCAATTACCAGCACCTAACACCAATTTGCCTTTCATAGCTGATTTGACCAACCATGAAGCCAATTTTTCTTTGAAGGATTTATCGGGAATAGCATTTATCGCATGAATTAATTTTACATCCGAGAGATGTCTTTGTTGCAAATTATTGCTTTTATATGCAACATCATGAGCATGACAAGCCTTATCAATAGCATTTATCGGATACTCACCAGGCCGGGGCTGATTTTGATCATCAAGTCTAAGATCTAATCTCGTTCCGGGACCACAGTAGCTATATCCTGGAAGGTGTTTTTCTCCAGGGTATTTTGCCCATGGGGTTCCGGGGAGTTTTCCCAATTTGGCTGCGATATCACCTCCGGGTGGCTTGTTTTTTTAAAGAAATAAATAGAAATTTTTTTGTACCACATATTACACACTTACCAGTAAGTGCCGATCTGTTATTTTTAGTTGTAATCGTCGTCGCTTCATTTGTACTAGTACGCTGTTTACATTTAACACAATATAGATCCATAATTTATATATAGCGTTATGAATATAATTGATTTTTCAGCGACTAAATGAAGAGAACCGGTGAAACACCATGCAGCGCTTCCGAATTCAGTCCGTGCCATTATAATCGGATCATCTGGATCGGGTAAAACACAATTGCTGCTTAATTTGATAATGCGATTTATGAAGTGGGATAAATTATATTTAGTTGCTTCATACGTAGATGATCAACGATGCTATGAAATGCTAAAAGATTATAATGAGAATGCATCAGAAATTAAAGGTGAAAGTGTATTCGACTTTATAACAGATATTGATGATGCGCCTAGCGTAGATGACCTCGATGGAGACATAAACAATCTTGTAGTGTACGATGATGTGATGTTAGATAATCAAAAGAACCCTGCTAGAATATTTTCTTGAGGTAGGCATAAAAACACTGACGTGATATATGTCACTCAACGCTACACTCAGATTCCAAAAGTGATTCGCGATAACTGCAATATTCTTGCTGTATTCAACAGCGTTGATACACATACGTTACGAAATATTTGGCAGACATGGTGTTCTGATATGGACTTCAATGGATTCAAGTATTACTTTCGTCATGCTCAGTCAGTCCCACATGGATTTATAACAATAAATTTGCACGATCCTCGCTCACGATATCGTATTGGACTTGATCAAATATTCGGTTAAATCATTTGTATTAAGCCTGAAATCCTTCCAGCGGGGGGAGGGTTATGACAACAATGATAGCAATTATTGGCAGCAATTTGAGGGTGGTTATGATAACATGTTTACGACAAAATCGCTAAGGCTCCATTTGTAAAATGGGGTCTTTATTTTTTTTTTTTGGTTAAAATATGAGATTTCGTAGGAAGGCTCTATTGGGCATTCTGAGGCTTTAATCAATTTCGTCGCAAAAATTTGTAGGGTTCACCCTCCCTGCTGCTGAATGCAATACAATGTTTAATGTTATATGGAGGTATGAAACGAAATATTATAGACACGTGTTCGCACTGGGTCCCAATATGAGACTAATTAACATAAGCACGATCTTAAAATGCAACAAAAAATATGATACCAAGAAAAATGAAAAACGATCCACGGTATATCACAAACAGAAATATAATTGTAAAATACGAATAATGTTATGTTCAAAATGACGAATTTATATAATGGCTAAAGTATGATTGTTCGTTCAAAAATAACGAATTGCAAGTTTTACTCATACTAGTAAAACAAATAATAGTTCGTTCATTATAATATCTTGATAGTTCTACAAACAAATGAGATTTCCCTCAAACTAGCGAAGTGATAGTTTTTACTCACGATAACAAAAACACTGGATATTACAAAAAAAACCTGCATTAGCCCACGGCTAAAATAGTATGTATCTGGAGCAATGTAGACACTCCCTGAACTCTTCGCTACTGATTCCAAGCAAAGATTTGTAGTCACCGACCACCATTCATTCCTGGGTTAGACTATCAGCGTCCACCACGTTGGTCCGCCACGCTTGATCAACCTCAACCCGAATAGCAACGTTGAAATATTCGAAGCACTCGAATACACAAGCTCAGCACCCCTCAGCACTGCACACGTAGCTCTACACTGCTGTACGGCACGATACAGCAGCACAACACAGCATACGCCCTCACAGTACAGACAGCTGCACACGGCACAAACTGCTGCACCCGGCACAAACGGCTGCACACTGCACCAACAAAAAATTACACAGACAGACAGCTGAAAATATATCCGATATCGTGTACTACTCATGACACTAGTATATACGGTAGTACACAACGACGGTATCTATACGGTAAGTCATATACATCTCAGTCTTGCCTTTTTTTATTTACTTTCTTTTACGGACAATAAAAGGTTAAGTTGGCGGGTTTTCTTTAGGATTCGTGCTGCATTAACGGAATTTCGTAGTAATTCTTCCCAAATCACATATACGAATAAAATGTATGCATTATCATTTTTGACTAAGCGGGCATTTACTAAACTTGTCGAAGCGACATAACTGCGGATTTAAAAATGATAATACAATAGACAACTTTCAAGCTATATTAACGAAATAAAATTTATACTCTACAGCTGGAGATTTGGTTCTCAAGGAGACTAATATCCGATTGACAGAACGGTCAGTAATGTAATATTTTCGTTACAGTTTGAATCATATATACATAGGCAATGTAGCTCAACATCGTCCGTGTAATCCATGTATTCGGTTTTTCCAGCCCGAAGCACTTCCCACGTGCCGAGCAAGGAAGAACCGAATTCACTATTTTTCAAAATGTATAATATACATTGATCACCCTCGGATATCATTGTACACTAAAAGCGAAATCCGAGTACGTTTACTTAATAGAAAATTTTTTTTATACAATTCCGTGACAACAATGACAATTAAGTTCCAAACAAAACACTTCTTGATTTCGTGTTAATATAAGGATCTTCAGTTTGCTCGTCAGTCGAATCTCCTGTCACACACAGTTATGAGAATATGACGTGATGTAGTACTATTATTTATGAGCCATTGCCTTTTCGAGTTCAACTAATAGAAATTTGCTGCTCTAAAATGTACTCATTCTATTAGAATGTGATATATATCTATATATATATATATATATATATATATATATATATTATATTATATATTTATATATATATATATATATATATATATATATATATATATTAAATATATATAATTTATATATAACATATATATTATACTATAAAATAATATGTATATATATATGTATATATATAATTATATATATATATATATATATAAATATATAAATAAATAAATAAATATATATATATATATATATATATATATATATATATATATATATATATATATATATATATATATATTCTAATCCTGACAGGTGATATAAGTTTTAATGGTTCCAGCATGAGGACCTGCTTGATTATATCACACAATATCAATATCAGCATTATTAATACATTGTAATAATATTTCACTAACTGACTGCTCACCCATACAAATCGATCGATAATTCTTCTTCTCTATCTCTCTCCAGCTGAGCAATCAATTAGAGATATGATTTTTATTTTGTATAATGTCACAATATCGTATGAGAAGAAGCGAGCAAGATGTGTGATTTGGTCATTTTAAGTACAACTCGTACGATTAAATATTAGTATCCGTATAAGACGTCAAATACGGAAAACCGTTTGGGAAATCTACAAGATTAGTTTTTAAAGCAATAATGCTAAGAGAACGAAAATGTTTCAACATGATTTCCTTTACACTTTGTTTTGATAGAAAATTCCAGGAACACAACCAGTGTATCGATTCAATGGGCCCGTTTCAGATGTTAATATTGAAAACTTGCTTTGCAAAGTGAGTTTCAACTGCATTACTAATTTGTTTTGTATGAGGCCTCTGACAAAAGAAATTATTCGAAATATCCAAACGGAAGTAGTTATAGGTACTTTGGAAAACATAGCAAGCTCTGAATAAGTGTTCGAGGAAAAGTAACTTACCTTTTAGTTTATTACAGCCATTGATTTGTGTAGGAAACGTTCGTTCGTGGGATATATATATATATATATATATATATATATATAAATATATATATATATATACATATATATATATATATATATATACATATATATATATATATATATATATATATATATATATATATATATATATATATATATATATATATATATATATATATATATATATATATATATATATATATATATATATATGTATATATATATATCAAACGTTTAATTGATTAATAACATTAATAATTCAAAGACAGACGATCGGTCTGACAATCTAGATTTAATTACCCAACAGGAAAATTTGAAAATGTAAGAGGTGGTGTCGGATCTAACTTTAATCATTCTATATCTGTTATTGCAGAGAATCCTGCAACAGACGGGGAACTTAGATTTCCCCCAAGGACAGCTGCTCAAAGATATTATTTTCTAAATCCTACGGCAGATAAATTTGTCGTAAATGTTACTACAAAATCAAATACATCATAGTCATCCTTTGGCAGAAAGATCTTTAGATAAAACGATTAAAGATAGTTGTCACTTGGTTTTAACTAACTAATTTTGAGCAAACTCCATCATATCATTTTCTCTAAATTTCAGCGTCACTGCTGTATTAAGATCGAGTTCATTTCATTTTTATGCTGCGATCATCAAAATTTTATTTGACTCATGCGTAATTAATGTGACGTCGACATAATAATATGTATATCCTGACAAACATTTTCGAACCGCCGTGGCTAGTTTGTTATAATTGAATATATTACCTTGCTTATGATATTTTAGTTCGATAGTCAACCTATTGCAAATTAGATCAAAATATATTATAACATAAATTTGCTGAATTGTACTCCTGCTATATGCGGGATAATTTTAAACTGCGGTGTAAGTCGTGGAAGGGATGCTATAGTTACAGTGGTTCATTGTATTGAAGATTATATTTTACTAGACACAAATTGTGAGCAACACGAGGAGATTGTAAATGTTGTGGATGAGAACAATTTGGGAATATCGACAACTGGTAGCTATAATGTAAAATATCACATCACTAAAACAATTTTAAAATTTAATTTTAGCAAATACAAAAATTAGTCTTTCTGGCAACTGAGAAGACCTTTTATAAACGTAAAAATTCCAGACCCATAAAACATATACAATTTGATTTTATAATTGCCAATAGATTTCATCAACTGACGTCCTCTGACGACCTCATACGATATTTGATATCATTGTGTAATCCTCTAAAATGTAAATCTGTCTTGCTCAATTATGAAAAAGCTATTAAAACAATACCTCACAATTTGCTTAGTTGGGATCCAACTATTAAATTTATCGATGTACACGTGCAACTTTACAAGGTCTTAAATAATGCGATTTTTGATTACTATTTCGATGACGAAAACATATTATTCAGTTTTCTTTAAATTTTGTTGATCAAAACTACTTATGGTCGTTTACTTTGCCATATATTTTAGCAAATACTTTTCTGGTATTGTTAACATTACCTTGTCAACTAAGAATACTTCTACAGTCCAGTTAGGAGTCAATTCTTTACCAAATACGATTTCGCCAGAAACGTCCGAACCCGATTTAAATTAATGTCTGCAGAGCATGTGATCTTTTGATAATACCGGATTTCATTTGCGTCATTTGTTGACATTTTGATATCTGTTTTGTATTAATGTATTTATCAATGATTTGCAAACGATCATTGACAAACCTGTTTGTATTATTGGCTGTCAAATGTTTTTGTTTGGTGTAAGAATAAATCATTTGACTACAGCATTCTTTCCCTAGTTTACCGTAATATAATTTAATTTTATTCTGCTCCAAAAAAACTGCTCATTTTTTATTAAAAACTCAGCTCCATGACCGGTCCAAAGTTTGTTTAGTTTTCGTTCCGTGTTTGTTCTTATCTGACCTATTCATTGACGTCCCTGTTTTGTCCTAAACTACTACACTAAACGCGAATTTACTAAAGACGTCAATACGTTAAACAAGTGTTCCTTAAATTTGCATATTTCGTATCATTAGGGAAACAAATTTACGTTTGGAGACTGCTGCTGATACTTTTTTTTTAAATTTGACCTGTTGTCCTATATATTTCTCTTCCACTTTCATTACATATAGGTTGTCACAAAATACTTGTTAGACTTGCACTGTCATCCTCCCTTTAAAGGAATCTAATATTAACTATCGATCGTTAGACACAAGTGCAAATACATTAAAATGAGTTACTTCTATTTCTGCTGCTGAGCTAATCAATCGATTGGAGTGTTTTGATACTGTAAAGTAGATGATAGGATAGAGCGTACGAAATTCTTCAATATTAATCTGTCTCCGCTGTCAGTGTCATGATATTTTTGGATCGCTTGCACGAATTTTAATAACTGATTGTTTTCAACATTTTTGAGCTCATATTAATTGTTCGTTTAAATTAAATCTGCAAATCATCGTTGTATTTATAAACAGTGATATATGTATGGTTATTATAAATCTAAGACTAGTATGACCAGTGCTTCATAATGATATCTTTGCACAAAAATGAATATATATTTCCACAAGCAAGGAATGTATTGTGTGTTATGGATAAACTTTCAAGCACTGCTGACTCATATAAAGCTTCTCACGTGGTTTGAGGCAAGATACAAACGAGTCGAAGTACAAATAAGAAACTTATCATCTTTATTATGCAAATATTTGTTGATTTCTACGTATAACATTAATTAGCACTTATACTTAAGCTAGTATACAGCACTCTCAAGGTATAAGTCACAAAATATAATATGAAGACGAACAAATGATGCTGTATTCATATTTGTTTCTCCAGACGTGGATGAATGCAGACATGGAGACAGTGTTTGTAACAACAAAGGAACATGCAATAATACTCCAGGAAGTTTCAACTGCAAATGCTATGTTGGTTTCACTGGAAACAACTGTGAAACAGGTATTGGTTTTTTTCTCCATTCAAACCTATTTGAGTTAGTTTGAAGTAGTTTCTGGTAAAAGAAACCACATCACCGTTGAACTACAGACATATACATATACACATATATAAATAGAAATATGAATTGCATTTAATTAAATTGATATCAACCAGATCATGGGATAATATTTATGCTACATATTTAAACACTATAAAGATTTGACGTTAGACAATTTAAGCGATCGCCTCATTTTTGCCTATACGTTATTATTGACGAAAGCTAGAGCCATATATTTTCATTTAATTATCATTCCTTCACTATATTTTATCACAAATGATGTCTTTTAAGTATGGTGCTACATCATCCATACACTGAAACCTACTTCTATAACTAAAGTGATCTAGACGCGTTTTTGAATTTAAAAACATTGAGACGAAAATATCATACTAGAAAATATATACTTAAGAAACATTTCATAGTAACTGTGCATTAGTTTACTTATCGGTTATTAGTTTTGTCGCTTTGTTTGTTTTGAAATTATTTATACCTTTATCCTTTCTGTTCCGTGTTTAACATTAAATTCAATCAAATTCATTGCGTTTGGTAATGTAGAAGAGGACAAAGATAGATTAATTCAGTATTGATCTCTAATAAACCATAACAATTATATCGCTTAATGTGAAGTACAAGATAATATTTATGATGAAAGTGTATTTGCTCGTCTTACGTAGCCTTTGCAAAGTGTGTAAATGTGTATTAAGTATCTAAGGTAAAAAAAAACCAGACATGTATACAATATTTGAAGATAAACACTGATGGGATTAATTAAACAATTGTAATGTCACAATCGAAACTTCTTTTCACATTTTCCAGACGTGGATGAGTGCAAGGGTCCTACGAATGCCTGTAGCGGACACGGAACATGTAGCAACAATTTGGGAAGTTTTATTTGCCATTGTCATGATGGTTACACTGGACATATATGCAACAACGGTAGCAATGCTTATTAGAATATCTTAATGGATGTTCTTTCTGCCAAACTAAAATCAGATAAAGAAAAATGCCTAAGAGTACCTTAATCGATACATACAAATATAGTTGGCCATAACTAATTAGTCAATTGTGAAAACAAATATGGAATTGATTAATGAGATTAAACGCCGCCAGGCCAATAAAATTTAAAATGCAGAAAAGGTAAGAATATCATTTAGTTTCTTTGCAAATGTTGAACAGTCCGGATCATGGATTTGACAAATTATGTTACGGGTAAATGTCCACATTTTGAATAATTGTAATACTTTTTCTTTCCCTGGTGTGTTATTTCGGTAATATGATAAAAGAAACATCATAGTTTTGCAAGATATATTAATTACAGCTATCTTATAGAGACTACTACTCATTTGTAAATGGACTCAATACAAATTTGGTAGACATTCAATCTTCTATAACTCAGAAAAAAAACATCAAAGAAGGATTTTTAAACTTATTATCTGAGTAAAATGCATAACACAACATAAGTTTTAAATGAAATGAAGAATTAGAACGCTAACAAAGAGTATAAATGTAGAAGTAGAATAACTCGATTCGGCACTCTATGTAGTCAAGAAATAACAAAGATGTAAAAAATAAAAGGACTAAGGATGCAAACATAAACGTGACACAAACATTTTTTATGCGTACATAAATTCTTTATATTTCGCCCTCTCTCTATCAATGACTTTGTATTATAAAGATCATATATAAGCCTGTAAACGTAAAGTTAATTAACTAGTTTGAACGATTAAAACTAGTAAAAATGCCCTGTATAGAAATTAAAAACAAATCTTACCATGTGACCACAGACAGTTATTTTTTTACAGATCAGCAAGTGACTAACGCTTTCTACAATATATATATATATATATATATATATATATATATATATATATATATATATATAATTTAGCTAGATTTATATATATATATATATATAAATCTAGCTAAATTATATATATATATATATATATATATATATATATATATATATATATATATATATATATATATATATATATCTATCTATATATATATATATATATATATATATATATATATATATATATATATATATATATATATATATATATATATATATATATATATATATATAATTTATCTAGATATATATAAATATATATATATATATATATATATATATATATATATATATATATATATATATATAAATCTAGCTAAATAATAAATATATATAAATAATTTAGCTAGATTTCAAAACAATGATTTAAACAAATAGTATATACTATATAAATGGAGCAAAATGAGTTTGTGCCTCATCGAATCATAACCAATTATGAAGCCAATCGTGATGGTATTATTAGAAATTGTAGATTGAAAACACCGATAGGTAATGCTACCAAATTTAGTTGTTACACGTTTAATGTAAAATAAATTAAAATTATTAATCGCATAGATTTGTGGTCGAGTGTGTTTTGGGACCCATCAAAGATGGATACGTATTTGACCACATAGACGATAATAAACTTGACAACTCACCTCGAAATTTACGTATCATCACGCAAATTGAAAACTGAAAACTTGGATAAACTGGTGTCGCAGGATTTGAAAAAGCTTGTAAATCCGTGAATAAAGAGTCCGGAAAAGAAATTATGTTCTACTCAATTTATTCCGCTAGTAAATACTTTAACATTGTACTACGCGCAATTAGATCAGTTGCCGATGGAATTACAAAGTCTGCTTTGTCTTTTAAATTTGAGCAAAATATTATGTTCCAGTACATAGACGATCAAACGGGACAACCAGGACAAGCATAAAACGTTTCAGTATTGTAGTTATTGTTAGGAACATAATATTATTTAGTTTTCAATCATACAGATATCATAAGATGTTTTCTGATTTATTATTTATTTTTTATGTCCATTTTAATTCTTAGCGAGACGTCAGTAACAACGAGTCTATCAAATGTCATAATACTACGTATTTGTGAGTTTACTCTTGAAGCATCTTGAAATGCAATAGATATTTGTCTTGGTGCTGAAACACATTTCTGTGATGCTATTTTCCATATAAATAAACCATTAATGTTACCTTGGAAAGCATCTGTGGTCATAGTCAACAATGACAACGCTGATTTATCACTTTCCAAGAAAGAGAGTAACCGTTGTTCGTCGGTGATCGATGGAGTCATTGTTAACATTCAGAGCAAAAGTTTGGTCAGTATAACTTTACCTTTTCGTACGAGTACAACTGTATCTTTAGCTCCAAAAATAACCTTTCTAACACTTCTACAAAATCCAAAGATATGTGACAACGGAATTGCACATGAAAATCTTTCATCGTCACCCAGCATTTCTCGACGTGATGCAAATCCCAAGTTGAAATTTTCATTTATCGATAATACTGCTGGGGCATTAGCAGTTCCTCCTGCAGCTCTCACATCACCAATAGTCACGTTTCTACTTTCTGAAAAATCAGTTGTATCTTTGGCAAACATCATTGATGGACCAGATGATCTTAAATAATCAACGCTGTATCTTGCAAGACCAAGCATTGTTGTGGCGACATCGATGTGTTCATGACAAATCTCAAAATCACTCGTCCATCACTTTGGAAAACGCCATAATACCATTATTGACAAAATCAACTTGATCGCCAATTCCGTAATCTGTATTATCTAATTTTAAAAGTCTACCTTTGACTTCAATAAATGCATGAGCGGGTACGAAATATCTACCTGTATCCTGAACGTGGAATTCAATTCTTCCACGCTCATCAGGTACACGTTCGTCATTGGAATAATACTGATAATCGCGCACAGACTCATCTGTGAGAACTGGTGCTTCCATGTCAAAAGCGGGGTCAGATATGCGCTTAAACATCTTTATTATTATCATCTTCGTCTAACAGACTAGCGGTTATATTTTTCTTTCTTTTTCCGACATTGGGGTATCAACTTACTCCTCTAGTTTTTGATTAGCTGCTTGATTTATTATTTTACTTACACTTGCGGGGATCACTTCAGTGCTAGGTAATTTCACTGCGTAAGGTCGGACGTGTTGTGATTTGTGTATTAATCGGGTTAGTCTATCTTTGATTGCTGAGAATGCTTTGCTAGCAAGGTTACCAACAACGCATACACCTTTTTCACGAACAACATCAACAGCTTTCATTCCTAGCTGCTTTGCAATCGGTATTGCTTATGGGGACATTCTTTTGAACAGAACCTAAACAACATTGCCTAGTCCATCACCGTAGGTTGCTCTGTATACCGATAATCGAGAGTTTATTACCCTGACCATGGTAGGTTCACCTTGAGCACTATGCACGATCATTTTATTATTAACTGATTGTATCACTAATTGTATCTAATCACTGTGGAAGTCATAGGCGATTTCGTTAATGAGGGACCCATACACATCAATGTCCATAATGCAGCCACTAAATAATCGTTTGCAAATATCAGCTGCCTCATTAATGATTTCTGATGAACTATTACCAGCTCGTTTTCCTCCAATGTGGATTTCTAGTCCATCAACATCAGCAAGGGCATTATTGGGACAAGTAATAAGATCACTTCCTAGACCACTTCCAGTTGCACCAGGAGCGTCTTGAAATACTTCTCTTCCTATTCAATTGGTTTCGGTGGTGCATTTTTACTTGGTTTTGATGGTGGTTTTGGTGATACTGGATAATCACAAAGTGATTGCTCAAATGAAATTGATTCTTTTTGTCGCTGTTCTTGTCGTCGTTGCATATCTTGTTGTCGTTGTTCTTGCTGTTGTAGTAGTAGTTGTAGTCGTGGTATTGGTTTCCCTGGTAATTTAAATTCTGGTGATGATGGTTCAAATTGTTATAATTGTGCACTTTGTTCAATCGTTTTTATATATTCATTTACATCTTCACCAAATCTGTCATAAGATCTATATTCTTCATTAGATCTGATTTCTGGAGCATTAGTATCGATGCAATATACATCCTTGATGCAATTGGCAGAGTTTAGAGATTTAACATATTCTGGTTTTACATATTTTTCTCTTTCATAATATCCAACGCGGCAATATTAAATAATTGTTTTGGGTCCTTGATAGCAGCAATACCTTCAGGCGTAAATTTATATATTATCTTAGTTCTGGTTCTTGGTTGTCGAGGAGGTTGAACGGGTGGTTGTTGTGGTAGTGTTTGAGCTGCTTGAGTACGAGCAATATCGGCAAGCAATGTTGCAAGAGCTTGTTGTGTTGCTTCGGTTGCGGTAACAATTTTCTTCGTTGGTTCGACAATCGGTTTAAATAATTGTTTTGTATCATCCTCAAATTCAACGGGAGATTCTTGACGCGATTGTAGTTGTTACGTAACAGAATCACGAACAGGTAGATATTTTTTAATTGCCTCTAGTCGCTCTCGAGATAATTTAGCTTAGTATGGTTCTCCAATACCCATTATTGATGCTATTTATAATGGCTGTTTAATTCATAGCAGCAGAGAGGTTGAATGACATACTTGTAGTGACCATAACGTGAATAAATCGAGCAAAAATCTGTTTAATTAGAGAAGTTTTTACTGTTAAGGCAAAACCTTTTTTCAGCCTTCGTAGGAACCCTTATATTTTAAACATCAGGTCTCACGAAAGTAGTAGGGCTCAGCCTCAATGCTGCTAAAATAGAATTTATGCACAATAATTTTGATGTCTACAGTGCAGTGTTTATTTCAGAAGTGTCACTTAATAAACCTCATGAAGAAAAACACGAACAAGTATACAGTCTCAATTTGAGTTCATTAAACAGACTGAAAATCTGTGAGGTAGACAAGTCTGAATAATTAAGCTCTAATTAAATGTGTAGTGTAGCACATGTATTGGCTGTCAATGTATTTTGGCATAAGATCATTCATGATTGTATTTCCATTGATTCTTTTATAAAAGGATAATTGTATACTACCTTAAACTGCATTATGCGCATCGTAATCCCTGGGAAGTATTGGAAATTAGTTATAAAATTGGCGCTAGTAAAAGTCCTCCTCACAAATCCTTCACCTTCCTCTTATCCATCAAAGTAGTTAAAATATATTTCATGTCTTATCGCCTTCCAAAAATATATTGAAAAGATACATTTGTATATCTAAAGAGAAATCTATTGTACATAAATTTTCTGTTTAATCTTTTCATATACCAACCACAAAATCGTGAACGAATTTGAAAATCTTCAGTATTTACCACAATTAATTGCCTTGTTATAAACAAGATTTTTAGTGTTGTTCCTGTGCCTATAATATATCTAGAAAGATAAGGCAGATTGGGAAAAATCAATATGTCTATAAATAAAATGCACATCGAGAAAAAGCAAATAGGAACACATATCATTTCGCAATAAATACCTTGTGTTTGAAGGCTAGCCTGTATATAATTTAATCGTATTCCAAGTGTACGTATAATAAATTCGGCGTCATATTTAGCCCAACTAAAATGATTTTGTGGCTAGAACGACAGGACATGTCTGTATAACCTATCAGTTGAATTCCAAATATATATATGTATGTATGTATGTATGTATGTGTGTGTGTGCATGGTATGCATAGGTATGATAAGTATATCATACATTTCACTCATGATAAGTTCATTGCAAAACGTGTTTACCACATTAATATATATCCTTACAAATATCACACTGGAACACTGCAACACCAAACAGTAAGGCTCTTCTGGCCAAGCTCTTATATTTTCCTCCTTGGATACACATAAGAAGGGAAGGAAAACACCATCTCTCTAATTTGTCCTTTCTTGTTAAGATTTGTTTACTATTTCTCATCAAATTCTTTGATTATTTAAAATCAAACACTGTCGCACATCTCTGCTCCTTCTAGTTAAGAATAGTCTAGTATTGCATTGACTATTAATAGTCAGACATTTGCAGCTTGAATTGAAAGATTACTTCTCTAAAAAAAAAGAAGAATGCAGTCAATGCAACTTTAATGAATTGTTATTGCTGCCAGCAATCATTGATGATGCCTTGGCAATTAAGGTTAGAATATGAAATCGTTGCATTAAACGTGTCATTAAGAGGGAGACCACAAAACTGAGCTTGAAAGAAAATAAAATAGCTCATTTGTACTAAACGCAGTAGTTTGCTTATAAAATTAATATGATATTTATTTATTTATTTTATTTTAGTTTATTTATTTATGTATTTATTTTGGTATGTAGTAATATATTTTTATATTAATATTTTCCTTTTTTATCTATTATTTTTTAAAATTATTTATGTATTTATTTTGGTATGTAGTAATATATTTATATATTATTTTCCTTTATTTTTTATCTATTTATTTATTTTTATTTATTTATGTAAATATTTATTTATTTATTTATATATTTATTTATTAAGAGGAATGCATAGAATGAAAGGATATATGCCAACCAAATATCATACATACGTGTGTACATATACGCATAATATTTTTCAGTAACAAAATGCGTGGAAATGTCGGCACCAGCCCATAGCAAGGTTCTGTATGGAATCGGTATTGAACAGATGATCCGAACGTACTTATCAACTGTTTCAATGAGATGTGATAAAGGATATATTGCTGCTGGAATCACCATTCTTTGTTGCAATAAACATGGTGAATGGGATGGATCTCTTGGTCAATGTGATGGTAAATACAGTAATTTAGCTATAAATGGCAACTGAAACTGTTTAGAATTTATTTTACAGCAGAAGCGGAAAATTCAGATCATGTTTGCTTCATTTTTATTTTATAAAGTTTCCTTAAATATGCACATTTTTGTCTTAAATTTTCTGACTGGATAAAATCATAAATCAAAGACTATGCTATAGATTGAGAATGGATTGAGAGATAAGAGAAAGGAATTATAATCCAGCCAGAAAATATGCGTTTATCTCTTTATGTTTTAATTTTTTAACATCTAATAGTTTGTGTAATCTCGAGTTAACAAATACTCCCTTAATGTTAGAATGTTTTGGAAGAAACCATTGATAGAAAATTTTGTTTCCTGCTATCGTATAGCAACACTGGCAAAATACACTTCACAATAATATAATCTGAAGTTAAAAATCAGAATATGCAATGTAGTCATTCAAATCTATTGTATTACTAATAGTCTTTCGCTGAACCTATGATACTTTTACGATTGCGGACGAGTAGTATTTATATATTTGCAAAGAATGTGACAAGCACTGAAACTTAATGTATTTACTAGCGTTTTTCAGCACATGTTATTACCTATACAAATATCTACTTGACTTAATTTTAAAACATATGATTACCTAAGCCAAGGAAATATCGAAAGTTTATTTATGTTAAGGTATGGTTAGTCTTTACCCAAAACGTGCTATATTACGGACAGATTATGTTTTATTTATCCTATTAATATATACGTTACCAAATGTACACAATAATTGTCATGCTCCAGCAAAGTACAATCTTATCTAAGATTAGCAGAAAGAAAGTTACAACCAAACGACAAAGATACATTAAAAATAATGAAATGTATTTTGAGTTTAGCACGTAAAACATAGTTTTGTTTCCTCGTTTTATTTTCAGAAATACATTAATACTTGTGTTATATGCATGTTTTATGTAGGTTTACGTCTGTGCGTGTTTGAGCTTGGTCGGCGTGCCTGCAGTTTAATATGTGATTATGGGTGTTTTATAGTCTTGTTTAACAGCTTATAAATATCAGTTTAAGACCATTGCAGCTGAAAATATGTCGGCATTAACTAAATGGAAATTCTGGTTACTATTAGCGAGAAAGAATATCATATATTGCAAAATTACCCCCATCTTCCATTACCGCCATGATATGCTTGCTCACCACCGTTTTTTAATACATTACTAAGGATGTTGTGCTGCTCCTTTTGATATCAATTCCATTATCTTATCCATGATTAGTTTCTATGAGTGGTGGTTTCCTCCCGTTTTATCGTTGTACTCCAAATGAAAGTTGGTATTAGCATTCCACATCTGCCATTGAGAGTGCTTAATATTATTAGTGTGGCCGCTAAACTTGGTTTTAAGATAAAATGATTAAGCGTTTCATAGATTCGTACAAAACGAGAATGATGCAACTTATTAATACGCTCATACATGGATTTTATGTTCAAGTTCTTTGCAAATATTTTAAAACATTATTTGGATGATTATAATCTATATGGACTAGTGTTACTTTAATCGTATAAAGATTAATTGATCGGGCTTGCTATGCAAATACTGTTTTACTGATGTATAATTCTAATGTGAGAAGCAAGGTCATGGTAACATCCTTCTATATGTTGATGGCACTGATATTTGATCTGATGATGGATGAACACTTTAAGAAATATAAGGTCCATACAAAACTTAAGACAGCTACCACAGTGATATTGTAGAGACCTCAGCTACCATTTGATATATAACTGCATTTGACTAGAGTAAATTTGGGGTGATGATGGCATACCAGTCATCGCTCTGATGTGTAAGTTGACGTTTCCAAAGAGCCATTCACCTAGTTGTAACCATTGTGAGAGAGTAAAAATGAGGAACACATTTATTCAGTACTGTAAGGTGAACGTTGTTATTATCATTAACAATCCAAAGTAAGATACAAAATAAAGCCGTGTCTTCATCAAAGGACATCCACGCGTAAAACACTTCGTTCATTACCATGGCATAATCATTCAGTTGGCAAAGTAGACTAAGTGGAACAGGTTAGTTAGTATTCAAGTCATGTCAGTCTTGGAGGGACGCTCTGAAACTCAACTAACCTTTTGTCTAAAACATGTCCCATTTTATTGACAGATAAATGATGACTCGAAGAAATAGGAAGAGTAGAGAGGCAATAGGAAGAGTACAATTTGTGTTATAGGTCTTCGTTCTGGCCTTGCTAGTAGTCTATATAAATATATGGTGTGATTTTCCAATGGATGTAAAATATTATAAAAAAATCAAGAGACATAAAAGCCCCAGAGGATCGGGTTCCAATATTGAATTTTGAATATGAACAGCTCATCTAATAGTTACGAGGTAGAAGTTTTATTTTACTTTCAGTGCAAAATTCATATCGATCTCCGCACATCTTGGTTTGGACGAAATGCATTTTTGTACGATGTTATAAAGCAAGCTGAAGTAAATATAATAATGTTAATTGCAATATTTTGAATGTTATAAGAATTAATAAATGAAAGCCTTCTCTGCGTAACAAGTTATAGAATGAAACTTAATACTTTATAGCATTTCGAAGAGACGGAATTTATCTCGACATATATTAAGTATAAACTGATCGAAGGCGATTTCTTTAGATGCACATGATCATCTTGAAGCATACGTAATAGAATGTATTGGAAATCTGAAAGAAGCACACATATTTTTGTGACAGCGTCGATCAAAATACATTGGTGAAATGGAATCGTATGCCAGAAAAGTTGATATTAAAATGTATATATATATATATATATATATATATATATATATATATATATATATATATATATATATATATATATATATATATATATATATATATATATATATATATATATATATGTGTGTGTGTGTGTGCGTGTGTGTGTGTGTGAAAAACATTAAAGTAATTATTATAAAGGAATGGAACGGATTAAAGGATTCATCCATTAACTTTCAGTCTTCAAGTTGCCGGGAGGGCAGGTTAATGTAATAAAAAAGCGATAATTCCCCATGATGAGCCATGGGATTAGCAGTTAGTGCAACATTTGGTCATATGTGGGTATAATTCACCGAGCAGCACAAACACATGTGCACACAGACACTCACTCCCTCTTTTTCTACCTATCTCTCTATCGACGATATTTAGTGTCCATTTTTCAACACTTCATCAAGTCCGTTTTAACTTTAAAGACAATACATTTCATAAGCTGTATGCGATGTTACCCAGTAAATACTGTTAGTCACTAGAATCTCTAAGCATTTATGGATAGAGTGTACTGTTGTATATTTCACTGTATTACTCTTTTTCTGGCTTCATAAACATTACCAGTTCCAAGGTCATTGTGCAATCACCATTTTATATATGATGTTTTATGTCTTGTCTTCATAATAATCACTCGCAATGACTAACAGTTCCAAAATATAAATGTCCCAACGTTTATGCAAAGTGTCATAATTTAGTAAAGAAAATTTCCACCGTGGTATTAACCCATCGTTGTTTGCATTTAAGTGTCCATTTGCTATTGAGTCATCGTTATTTGCCTTTAGGAGGTTAAATAATTGAAAATAAGCGGCGTAGACGTGTTTGAAAAATGTTTTATTTAAACAATACATTGCAGTTCCTGTCTTTCCGAACATTGAAATGTTTCCATTCATGTCATTGACTTTAATCTTACTAAACTTTTGGGAATTTATATAAAACCTTTGACGTAGCTATGACGATACAATGTTTTGACATCATGTATGTATTAGAAACATCAACCGAAAACATGGTTATATTTTAGACAATACTAGATCTGTTTCAGTTCGATGTTTTAGCGAAGCACCTTTGAAGTCTTGACACAATATTCTTTATTTAAACTTGATGGTTTTAAAGAACCTCATAGAATAGACAGATATTGTTCACCATATCATATGATTTTGATACCCTAAAAAAAACAAATGCCTGATTTATTTATGGTTTTGGTGTCTTATAATTGAAATTCATTGGATCGTGATTATGTTAGCTAGGTATAAAATAGCCGTTGCGGTAGAGTACAGGTCAACTTACTATGTCATTCGGAAGGGTTTGAAACTCATATTAGACACAGCTTCTCTTTTGTATATTTAGCAGACATAATCCCAAGATTCACTCTAAGATGTATAATTATACGTCTTAAATGTATTTTTTTTTTACTTTTGATATTACAATATTCATTGATGCTGTCTTTTCAGTAGTGGTGTAACTATATTAGAAATTGAAATTTGAAGAAAATTGGCTCAGAAGTTTGAGATTATGATGCTCCTAATGCAGGAATCAGTATTAACGCCAGCACCCAGGCTGCAATTAAGTGCTGTGCTGCGTCTGGATTTATGCAAAATTCTGAATCTAGCAAATGCAACGTTCCGGTACCAGAAACTCGTCGGAGATATCGATTATTACCATCAAGATGTATTCATGCCACAAGCGATATATTCACCAGAAAATCATTTAATTTCTAAACTTTGTGTATTGTTCCTAAACATTATCATGCTTGGTTCAGCTGATAAAGCGTGGCACAATTCCCAGTTTAGAAGACTGTCAAGTTTTCGTCTATTTCTTCAAAGGCCTGTCGATTGCACCAAATGCCAGCAGACTAGGAGTAAGGCAAATATTAAAAACATAAACTGAAAAAATTCATGAATGACACTGGATTAAATATTTCAAGATCTGTAATAAAAAAGGTTTTTAAGACATTATAAAAACTTACAAAATTTCTAGTGAAAGAGAAACATTCTCCTAATACTAACAAGAAAATGTTAGGAGAAATGACGCCTCATTTTGCATTTATAATGACGAGCCTATCATATTAAATAAAGATATATTGTCATGATTCTATTGTTATTAGCTGAGCAATGAAGTGAAACCAGCATGTTTTATAAAATGTAACTAACATTTAATTCACGAAGTTCTAAATGAAACTTTGAGAGGGACTTACGGTGTTAAGAAGTGAATCTAAATTAATCCCAGCCAAGTTCCATGGTATTAAAAATATGTGTTCAATATAACTATCTAAACCGAAGACTTAGTGGTCCGCTGAAATCGTGACTGTCAGTATGACATTGTCCAAAATTTCTCTGAAAAATTCATAATTATTCCAAAATAATATTATAGTCCAATGAACAATTTTATATTTTCATTGAACAGTCCAAACAAATATATTATCTGCGCACTAAAACATTCGTCTGAACAAAATAAACAACGAGTCCCAAATAGGAATGAATCATATAGTTCACTTCTCGCCTTATATACACCCTCAAGTGTATTTATAACAATACATTTGGCAATATACCCACGCGATTTATCTTTTTTCTTCCATGTAGTATTTGAAAATATTTATTTGCCCTAACCCGTCAAACGGAAACTTACTTAATTCTTCTAAGTTACCTTTAGCCAATTAATCTCAAAATGAAATGACAAACGAATCACAAGAACGTTTAATCAAATTCATAGAAACATTCACATCACATTAATGACCGCTTAACCAATAAATGTTTGACAGATTTCATTCAAGACGTAGCAGCGTTACAGTCAGTTGTATCTTGCATTTAAAACTTCGGCGTTAAACATGATTTTCCAACTGATGTGTTATTCTATAATAATTTTCCTATCAACATATTTAGGATGAGAACAAAATTGCAGCATCGTTTTAGCCCATGTTGTACTAGCAAATTCATGGCTAAAAGGTGTAATTTAAAAATATTGTCAACCCTATTTATTATATGTTTTATATGAGAAAGTGAAATAAATATTTTATTTGCACAAGTCGTATGTTTCAGTGATACATTTGCTCAACCAAAGCACAGTGAATTCACTTACACTGTAGGCATTGAGGACATTAGAACTTACCATACGGTGGTAACAGCCAAATGCAAGGAAGCTTATAATCTGACCGAATTATCACAATTTCGATGCAAAGAACATGAAAATTGGGACGGATCAAGCGGAACTTGCAAGGGAAAAAATATATACACATTTATTTTTAATCTTATTTGACCAACATATGTGTATTGAAAAAAATACAAACACATATCTTTATAACTATATATGAAACTACAATAATTATTTGTCCTGCCTTTGCAGAAAGTTAATAGCAGTTGCCGTAACAATTTCAGTTATATATATATATATATATATATATATATATATATTTATATATATATATATATATATATATATATATATATATATATATATATATATATATATATATATATATATATATATATATATATATATAAATATATATATATATATATATATATATATATATATATATATATATATATATATATATATATATATATATATATATATATATATATATACTTTAATTACTTCTATGTTAGTTCAAAATCTTTTTTTAAATTTTTTAATTTCATTACATGTTTTTGCAATAGCATTGTTCACGGATTTGATTTTTTTGCATAAAGTCCAATTCTGTACTAGAAAATAACAGTTTTGCTATATTGCATGTGTTTCTGGCCTAGTTCTTCAACATTGTTCAGAAATTCGTAAATAATGAGTTAAAATGATTGGTTGTAATAAAGGTTTTTCGTAGCTTGCGTCAGCTCTGTGGTAAATAAACCATTGAAAAAATAATTTCGAGTGGGAAAATCACTGTTTATTAGCTAAGGCTATACTAGACTACCTAATAATTCACTTGTAGTAAGTGATCACACGACCCATCACGCAAGTCTGAAATCGCGCTTTTAGTTGTATTTGATACAAATACTTTTTCAGTGGTTTTGAGTCTGTCGTAAATTACACCTTTAATGTTCAATGTGTTTTAGTGTTGTTGTTAATTTGATTTATGGTTCTTCTATTTTTGGGATTTAACATTTTATGTTTTCTGGAAAAAATATACACAAGTGTTCTTCCTCATAAAATTTATTGGACTAAACCGTTCAGTTTAAATTATTCAGAATTCTAAATCTGGAAATAAGGCGGTTCATAAAATTTTACAAGGAAATGTTGACACATCAACACAAGGCATATTATATAATATATAATCGCCCTCCATTTTGGAAATTCATCGGGATTCGATCTTGTTTTCATTTAGAAATTTTAGTCGTAGTACTTACATTTTAGTTGCAGGATTACTGTTTGGATTTTATTCACAAACTATAAATTCTTTTTATCTTTTCACCTTGTTTTATAGGGAAATCAATTTTATTTTTTTCATTAGCAAAGCTTGATGGCATAATTCTTTTATTTGATACTTTGTACGACCCTACACATGTAAAAATATGAACCTCGTCCTTGGGATACTTAAAGTGTGGCTAAAATATTTCAGCAAATTGTTTTGTGAAATTTAAATTCGCCTTGCTTTCAGAATAATTTAAATCCCACGTACTATTTCACATTCTGTTTGAAAGCTTGAGCAGAATCAACAGGCTTTTTCACAGTATTATCAATCGTTTACTATTATGTTTTTTTTATTAAATAGTGTTTCGAAATTTTGAAAATGGATGCCAATCTAAACATGTTGAAAGGAGATATAAGACAGGTTCAGTTTCAGATAGATAAAACAAAAATGGAAAATAAAATGGAAGTAATGCAGAAGCAATTTAAAATATAAAGGGAGGACATACAATGGCAATTTGAAGAAAGACAGAGAGAGACATTTGCTAATGCAAAGTAAAAAGGATGAAAGGAAGTTTGAAATTCGGTTAAAAGAATTAGAACTGGTAATAGGAAAACCCTCACCTCCATTTGATGATTTCAAAATATCAGGTTAGTGCCCCCTTTTTCTATAAGAAGGCGTAGACAGATATTTTACTCGTTTTAAAGCAATTAATGAAAATTTGAAGCATTGGATTATATTATCACAATCTGAACCTACTAGTAGAGCTAGCGACATTTACTTTTTCCTTTCACTAAACCAAAGATTATGTTTAGCCAAGAAGGGTAAACATAACTAGGAAAGTATCAATTAAGTTTTGTTGCATGAAGAGATCAAGAATTGTGTCCATAGCGACATAAAGACTTATCTTGACGAGCCTCAGTTTTAAACCTTGAAAACTGTTGCTCGCGCCTCTGATCTGATGAGTTTTCCTTAACACATAAAGCAAGGCTTTCCCTTCACTCAGCTGTTTTCTGTTAAGAAGATATTTACGCAAATCATGATTCTTTCTAAAACTTCATCTGGCACAACGTTTAGCAATTAAATTTTTTATAAACTTGTTAAAACCTCCTTGTCTTTTTCTATGTACCTATTGCGAAAAAGTACAAGTTAATTATGATTGCTTCAAATTCAAATATAAGCATCATAATCATGTCATATATATCCCAATTGCTCTTATTTCTAAGAGGTCAAAGTTACGGTCATATACTAACAGCATTATCTGTGTTAGGTCTAATAAAACCCAGACTGATTTTGTTATGGAGAATTATGAACCATTCATGTCGATGGGTTTTATATAACTCTTGTGTGCCTTGCAAATCCTATCGCTATTAAAATGTTAAGAGAAACAGGATATTTTCAGAATCTTTTATTATTAAATACTTTGATATTTTCTGATAAGTCGTCTTGTAATGAGAGTGTTCTCATTCAGGTAGTTGAGTGCAGAATTGTTAATATTCCTTTAGTTTGTGTACATTTGTAGTTAGACTTAGTTCAGGACCTGTAACAGTAGAAATTATGTCTTCTTTACACGTTGAGGGCATTCGTTTATTACTAGGCAAAAACATAGATACACGGTTTTGATTACTCCTCTTGTAACAGACAAGCCTTCTTTGGATCAGAGTGTTGATTCTACTGAAAAATAATTTCTGATTTATACTCAACATGTGCAGTTACTAGAGATATGGCAATGGAAGCACTTACAAATTAGCTTGATAAGAAAATTAGTCGTTTAGCTGAACAATGTAGTGGTCACGCTTTGGTGAGGTTATTTAAAACGAGCTTACAATAAATATTTATTCTGGCCCATGAAACTCATCTGGCTGATCATCTAGTAATCAATAAGACTGGACACAAGATTTTGACTTAATTTTATTTGCCAGAAATCAAAACTGATGTTTGTAAATAGGGTATGTCTTGTCATACCTGTCAAATGGTAGGAAAAGACATTTACAAAATATTTAAGGCTCATCTGCAACCTATTCCTGCATTTGGAGAACAATTTAGTAGAATAATTGTCGATTGGTTTGGTCTCTTACCGAATACCAAAACTTATTGACAATTATGTGTACGTTAACAAGATTCCAAGAGGCGAATCCTTTGAAGATTATTAATACCAAAACTATATTAAATGCCTTGTAAATGTGTTTACTCAGTTTGGCATTCCCAAATTAGTTGAGTCGGATAAATGGTCACATTTTATGTCTAGACTCTTCTAGCAAATTTTCCTTGAATTTAGCGTTCAGCAGTTCACGTCAAAAGTCAAATTACGGTTTCTCAGAACTTAAATGCAGATAACTTTTTAAATTTTAAAAGAGCTCATTCTCTCCTGCTCATTCTTCAAAATTGTCTTCAAGTTAAATTGTACGTCCCTTACAAATTTTAGAATGAAATGAATGAGCTAAGTTATTATATTATTTCTCTGATATAAACAAATTATAGGAGTACTTGTATATTGAGTGAGAGGAAAGTGATAATTCTAGTTCAAAGACCTTACAATTCCTCCAAATAAGTACGAATCTACTACCGCGTCAAAACCCCATGATCACGATCTTGCCAATGACAAAAACATACAATATATCATCATCAATGTCATCATATGATAACTATCTCATAGGACCTTATATTCGACCACCGTACTTGTTTTAAGTATTTTTGGTTCTTTGATCAATAATTCGTCACATTCCTCTACTAATGAAAATAAAATTTTGTCAGATTATTTGTAACGTTCATACCTAATCGCCAAGTATTGATGTTGCAACTGTAGATATTAAAAGTATTTCATCATCACGATAATAGATAGAAAACTTTATCTTGCCGCTCACAGAGCGACAACTTTCGAACAAATTGTTATTTTGAAATTTGTTTAGAGGATATGTTTATAAAAACATACTTTTGACCGATCGAGATCGATGGTACGTTTAGTATAAATTTGTTGACTGATTGAATTATGAAAGTTTTTAAATCCTACTAACAACTTCTGGTTCAGTTGTTCATGGTAATTGATATACTCGCCGTCACTTGCTCAATTTGCTTTTGATAATAACATCTGAGTAGAGTTTAGGATGATTTGTTCGAATGGCTATTGCTCTTATAAAACTAACACCTCGGTCAAGTGCTTACTTGTAATCATCAAATTTCATAAGCTTTTTAACAAAATAGCAAGGCAACTCTTTAGCCATTTATTTTATTATATGTAGCGATACGGCATACATTTTACTGCGTATTCCAATAAAATAGTTGATGATGTGCGAGTTCACTTCATCCTTGAACTTACCAAAAACCTCTTTATGTTTCATCCTGAAATTTGCTGTCACGAGGATAATTGGAACGATCAAACAAATGTCGATTATCGTAAATGTCATGAGAGACGTCCTCACACTTTGCAACACATTCTGGGTCGGTATCATTAAACAATAGTCTATCTGACAGCCACTGATTCTTAACAAAATTTTAATGAAAATCGTACATGAACACCTTTGACAAAATCTAACACAGTAGCTCCATCTTTCATTGGTTTATTTAATTTTACATGTTTTTTTGTCTCAGTATTGCGACAAGATTTTCATTAGAAAATGTCATACTAGCAAAACCATCGTCTGGCAAGTTTGTTATTGCGGTTGATATTTAATAGTTCTGTTTTTAATCATTTTCTAATAATTTCCATTCTCTTACCACAAACTGAATTGTTTATAAGCTTAAATACGTTTTTCTGAATATCATTTTTCACTAGAACTCTCCGCGATGTATTTAAATTAATATACCCTATCATCAAAGGGGACTGATTAAATTTAAAAATTCTATGAACTTTCCTTTTTACAAGACAGGCGTCTATTGCTTGTTTGAGAACTTTGAAATATAAAACGTAATTTAGCTTATCAATTATATTTGGCACTATTTGTACTGTAGAATTCTGTGTTGGTGATGCCAACAGCTGTTGATTATGAGATAATAAACTATAGTCGGTTACCATTGATTATGCACAAAAATGATCATCGTTATGTACATTTTGCCGCGAAGTTTGATAGTCAAGTTCAACTTCAACAAAGTATTAAACATCGTCAGGTACCCTTATTTATGTTTCTGCTAGAAATTTGTTAGGAGTAATACAAAACCCACCAAATGGCATAAGTTCGTACAATCTACATAATTGATATATGTCGATGGAAGATCATATATTTGTCATTTGCCCCCGCACAATTTTTTGTTTTATCACTAATACCTCCTTGAATATATTTCTCAATAAAATTGAACATATCAATTTCATTCAGTAATTCTAGGTTTACTTTACTGATCTTTAAGAGAGCATCTCGAGATAACACAGAGGAATTGTTATACAATGACGGAGAGAGTCCGCAATTGATAGAACTCACTTTTCGAAAACCTTCAAATAATCCGCCAGCAATGTTACATCCTTTTTCAAATATAAATAGTGATAATCACCAAACGCCTTGCAACATAATTTCTTGCACATATCTTGCGTATACATCTACTGGTCGGCAGTTATATTGTCACTGTTAAGTTGCGAATAAAATGTATATATGTAAGGTAGAGAGGTTTCATCATATTTACTTCTATCATCGACGTGTAAGTACGGAACTACTCCATTTCTGGCAGCAGATTAAATTATCTCCAGAATAATCATGCTAGCCATTACATAATCTTATACTTTCCAATGACACTAATGTAAACTGTAAGCTGTTAGTAAAACTCAACTTACCTAAAGTAACTTGCATATCATTTTCAAGATTATTTGGAATGCACTTGATCATGTTATCAAGATTTAAACGAGCTTTTATTTTGGGGTCACCAAAAGCTTCTACGATATTGCGAATATTGTACAATCAGAGGTTGTGAAGGAGTGAAGAACAACTGGAATAAGATATTGATAGTGAGACTTTAGAGTGCACTAGGTCATGAACCGCTCCACGATATTAACCTGTGAAATGACAATGATCACGTACTTTTTAGCATGAAAAGCTTTTTCACAAAAATGACAAAATTATGCTTGCTGGTGATCGAATTCTTCTTGAGATGTCCGTTTTATGAATTTCATTGTTTTTCTCTTAAACGACAAAATAATAATGAACTTCGCTGATCATTTTCTTAAGAAATCAAACAGGTTAATTCTTACCTCTGTATAATTTAATTGGCTTGGATAAACTTGAATCTGGGCAACAAACTACCTTATAGGCTACACCACACAGGATACGATTTCGAGTTTTTCTTGTACTCCACTTATATGGACTATTTTTTACACGATGTACAATCTGAAGGAAATTCTCGAAATCATCATATGATAAAATATAATTTTAGCTTATCAGTGCCTAAAACATGAACTGAAAATTTACTTTTCGTAATTTGGCATTTTATCTTCTGCCACTGGAAAGTCGATACCAGCAAAATGTAATATTGACACTTGATATATATACTTGACAACACGATTAGCTTTTTCTACTGGAAACTGCGCGAAAAGTATGACCCATAGAAAACACATCTGATCAAAGTTGTTCATGTTTATACAACATTTTTGTCTTTTAGTTTTGTGTGGTAGGTCAGTATATGAACTTCCATGTATTATACTATACCTCATTGTATTAAATATATTTTCAAAAAAATATCTCACACTTCCAGGAGGAAACCAGGTTTAGTAAATGATTTTTGTTTTGCCAACAACGAAACATCAGTTCCAAACAAAACACGTCTTGATTTCGTGTTAATATAAGGATCATCAGTTTGCTCGTCAGTCGAATCTCCTGTCGCAAACAGTTACGAGAATATGACGTGATATAGTACTAGTATTTTTGAGCCATTGCATTTTCGAGTCCTAGCATGAGGTCCTGCTTGGCTACATCACACAATCTCAGCATTATTAATACATTGTAATAATATATCACTAATTGACTGCTCACCCATACAAGTCGATCGATAATTCTTCTTCTCTATCTCTCTCCAGCTGAGCAATCAATTAGAGATATAATTTTTATTTTGTATAATGTCACAAAATCGTATGAGAAGAAGCGAGCAAGATGAGTGATATGGTCATTGTAAGTACAACTCGTACGCTGGAATATTAGTATCCGTAAAGGACGCCAAATACGGAAAACCATTTGGGAAAGCTACAAGATTAGTTTTAAAAGAAATAATGCTAAGAGATCGAAAATGTTACAAACAGATTTTATTTACACTTTGTTTTGATAGAAAATTCCAGGAGGAAAACCAGTATATCGTTTCAATGGGCCAGTTTCAGATGATAATATTGAAAATTTGCTTTGCATAGTGAGTTTCAACTGCATCACCAATTTGTTTTGTATGAGGCCTCTGACAAAGGAATTATTCGAAATTTCCAAACGAAAGTAGAAATAGGTACTCTGAATAAGTGTTCGAGGAAAGTAACTTACTATTTAGTTTATTACAGCAATTGATTTGTGTAGGAAAAGTTCGTGTTATATATATATATATATATATATATATATATATATATATATATATATATATATATATATATATATATATATATAACGATTAGTTGATTAATAATTCAAAGACAGACGATCGGTCTGACAATCTAGATTTAATTACCCAACAGGAAAATGTGAAAATGTATGAGGTAGTGTCGGATCTAACTTTAATCCTTCTATACCTGTTATTGCAGAGAATCTTGCAACAGACGGGGAACTTAGATTTCTCTCAATGACCGCTGCTGCAATATATTATATTGTAAATCCTAGGGTAGTTATATTTGTCGTAACTGGTACTACGAAATCAAATACATCTTAGTTAACCTTTGACAGAATGACTGTTATATATAACGATTAAAAATAGTGGTTACTCGGCTTTATCTAATTAATTTTGCGCAAACTCCATCATATCATTTTCATTAAATTTTAATTTAAATTCATTAAATTTTAATTTCATTAAATTAAATAATGTGACGTCGACATAATAATATGCATATCCTAACAAACATTTTCGAACCGCCGCGGCTAGTTTGTTATAGTTGTATATATTACCTTGCTGATATTTTAATTCGTTAGTCAACTTATTGTAAATTAGATAAAATATATTATAACATGAACTTGCTGATTTGTACTACTGCTATATGACGGATGATTTTAAACTGCGGTATCAGTCATGGAAGGGATACCATAGTTGCAGCGGTTCATTATACTGAAGATTATATTTTACTTGACAACGATTGTGAGCAACAAGAGGAGATTGTAAATGTTGTGGATGAGAACAATTATGGAAGATCGACAATTGGTAGCTATAATGTAAAATATCACATCACGAAAACAATTATAAATATTAATTTTAGCGCATACCAAATTTAGTCGTTCTGGCAACTGAGAATATTTTTTGATAAACGTAAAAAATTCCAGACCCACAAAAACATATACAATTTGATTTTATAACTGGCAATATATTTCATCTAATGACGTTCTCTGACTACCTCAGACGATATTTGATATCATTGTGTAAACCATTAAAATGTAAAGTTATAAACATAATATCTCACCATTTGCTTATTTAGGATCAAACTATTAAATTTATCAGTGTACCCGCGCAACTTGGCAAGGTCTTTAATGATGCGATTTTTGATTACTATTTCGATAACCAAAACATATTGTTCAGTTTTCTTGAATTCTTTGTGATAAAAACTACTAATGGTCGTTTACTTTGCCATATTGTTTAGCGAATACTTTACTGGTATTGTTTATAGTAAATTGTCATCTACGAATACTTCTTTAGTCCAGTTATGAGTGAATTCTTTACCAAATACGATTTCGCCAGAAACCACCAACTTGATTTAAATTTATGTTGCGGGACATGTTCTCTTTTGATAATATTGGATTTCAAATGTATTAATGTATTTCCCAATGATTTCCGAAAGATCATCTACAAACCTGTTTGTATTATTTACAAACTTTATATAGTTTTCATTCCGTGTTCGTTATTACCTGATCTATCCTGAGCTGATGTCCCTGTTTTGTCCGAAACTATTACACCAAACGCGAATTTACTAACGAAGTCAATACGTTAAACAAGTATTTCTTAAATTCGCCTGTTTGGTATCATTAGGGAAACAGAATTCCGTTTGGAGACAGCTGCTGATATATTTTGTACTAATTTGTCCTGTTGTTCGATATATTTCTCTTCCGCTTTCATTACATATAGTTTGTCACAAAATACTTGTTAGACTTGTACTGACATGCTTCCTTTAATGGAATCTAATGTTAAGAATTGATCGTTAGACACAAGTGCAAATACATTAAAAGGAGTTACTTTTATTTCTGCTGCTGAGCTAATCAATCGATCGGAGTGTTTTGATACAGTACAGAAAATGATATGATTGAGCGTACCAAATTCTTCAATATTAATCTGTCTCCGCTGTTAGTGTCATGATAGTTTTGCATCGCTTCCACGAATTTTAATAACTGCATTTTTTAAAACATTTTTGAGCTCATACTAAATGTTCGTTTAAAGGAAATCTGCAAATCATCGTTGTATTTATAGACAGTGATATATGTATGGTTATTAGAAATTTAAGACTAGTATGACCAGTGCTTGATAATGATATCTTTGCACAAAAATGAATATATATTTCCACAAGCAAAGAATGTATTGTGTGTTATGGATAAACTTTCAAGCACTACTAACTCATATAAAGCTCCTCACATGAGTTGAGGCAAGATACAAACGAGTCAAAGTACAAATAAGAAACTTATCATCTTTATTATGAAAATATTTGTTGATTTCTACGTATAACATTAATTAGCACTTATACTTGGCAAGTATACTGCACTCTCAAGGTATAAGTTACAAAATGTAATTTGAAGACGGAAAAATGAAGCTGTATTCATATTTGTTTCTCCAGACGTGGATGAATGCAGACATGGAGACAGTGTTTGTCAAAACAAAGGAACATGCTATAATACTCCAGGAAGTTTCAACTGCAAATGCTATGTTGGTTTCACTGGAAACAAGTGTGAAAAAGGTATTGGCTTTTTCCTCATTCAAACCTACTTGAGTTAGTTTGAAGTAGTTTCTGGTTAAAGAAACCACATCACCGTTGAACTATAGGCATATAAATATACACATATATAAATAGAAATAAGAAATGCATTTAATTAAATTGATCTAAACCAGATCCCAAGATGATATTTTTGCTACATATTTAATACACTATAAAGATTTAACGTTAGACAATCTAAAGCATCTCCTTCCTTTACCTATGCGTTATTACTGAAGAAAGCTAGAGCCAAATATTTTCATTTAATTATCATTCCTTAACTATATTTTATCACAAATGATGTCTTTTAAGTAATGTGCTACATCATTCATGCACTGAAACCTACTAGTATAACTAAATTGATCTAGACGCCTTTTTGAATTTAAAAATATTGAGACGAAAATATCATACTAGAAAATATATATTTAAGAAACATTTCATTGTTACTTTGTATTAGTTTGCTTATCAGTTATTAGCTTTGTCGCTTTGTTTGTCTTCAAGTTATTTATGCCTTTATCCTTTATTTTACTTGTTTAACAATAATTTCGATCAAATTCATTGCGCTTGATAATGTAGAAGAGGACAAAGATAGATTAATTTAATATTTACCTCTAATGAACCATAACAATTATATCTCTCTTCATGTGAAGTATAAGATAATATTTATGATGGAAGAGTATTCGCTCGTCTTACATACCATTTGCCAAATATGTAAATTTGTATTAAGTACCTAAGGTAAAACCTCAGACATGTATACAATATGTGAAGATAAACACTGAATGGATTATTAACAAAATTGTAATATCAAAATAAAAACTTCTTTTCAAATTTTCCAGACGTGGATGAGTGCAAGGGTTCTACGAATGCCTGTAGCGGACACGGAACATGTAGCAACAATTTGGGAAGTTTTATTTGCCATTGTCGTGATGGTTACACTGGACATATATGCAACACAGGTAGCAATGTTTATTTGAATTACTTAATGGATGTTCTTTCTGCTAAACTAAAATCAGATAAAGGGAAAATGCTTAAGATGAACTTGATCGATACATAAATATGTCGTTGGTCATAACTAATTAGTCAATTGTGCAAATAAATATGGAATTGATTAATGAGATTAAACGCTGCCAGACAAACAAAATATCAAATGCAGAAAAGGTAAGAATATCATTTAGTTTCTTTGCAAATGTTGAACAGTCCCGATCAATGACTTGCCAAATTATATTACGGGTAATTGTCCACATTTTGAATGATTGTAATAGTTTTCCTTCCCCTGGTGTGTGATTTCGGTAACTAGGATAAAAGAAACATCATAGTTGTGGAAGGTATACTAATTATAGCAATCATAAAAAGCATACTACTCATTTGTAAATGGACTCAATACAAATTTGGTAAACATTCAATCTTCTACAACTCAGAAGAAAACAAACGTCTGTTTTAATGTAGGTAGTGCACTATGCTGCTAAACAATCTTACCTGATGATGATAGAATGATAAGCTTCGTTTTTCGTAAACATTTTCATCTGAAATCAGATAGAGAGATAGAGAGATAGACAGACAGACAGACAGATAGATAGATAGATAGATAGATAGATAGATAGATAGATAGATAGATAGATAGATAGATAGATAGATAGATAGATAGATAGATCGATAGATCGATAGATAGATAGATAGATAGATACAAACAATACTATCATACAGGCTAGAGAAATTAAATTCGTACTCTACGGAGTTTTGAACCCAGGTCTACGAGTAAATGGAACCCATCGCATTGCATGCACGAACCAACCCATATACCGTCACACTAAGCACGCATATATATATATATATATATATATATATATATAGATAGATATATATATATATATATATATATATATATATATATATATATATGTATATATATATATATATATATATACACACACATATATATACGTATATATATGTATATATATATACATGTATATATGTGTATATATATATATATATATATATATATATATATATATAGATATATATATATATATATATATTTATTTATTTATATATATATATATAAACAGATATATATATATATATATATATATATACATATATATATATATATATATATATATATATTTATATATATATATATATATATATATATATATATATATATATATATATATATATATATATATATATATATATATATATATATATATATATATATATATATATATATATATATATATATATATATACAGTGGTTCCAGATTCCTATGAAAAAAATCAAGGTATATAGGATTTTAGTATTACAAATAATAATAATTATATACCAAACATAACAGACTGTGCTATCCCTGAATTCTGTAGTAGAATCTTGATAATAGTGTGTAGAAATATTAGTTTAATAAGTATTATCATACAGGTTAGGGAAATTAAATTCGTACTCTACGAGTCATAAAGTTCTTTGCCAATTGAAAGTCACAAATTTGTAACTTGAATTGAATGATTACTTCCCTAAAAAAGAAGAATAGAGTCAATGCAACTTTCATTAAAGTTATTGCTGCCAGCACTCATTGATGATGCCTTTGCATTTAAGTTTAGAATATACAATCGTTGCATTAAAAGAGTCATTAAGATGGAGGCCACAAAACTGAGATTGAAAAAAAATAAAATAGCTCAATTATACCAAACGCAGTAGTTTGCTTTTAACATTAGTATGATATTTATTTATTTTTTATTTTGGTATGTAGTAATCTATTTATTTATTTATATTTTCATTTGCTTTTATCTATGTATTTATTTATTTATATTTATTTATTTATGTATTTATTTATTTACTAAGTACAATGTATATAATTAGAAAACAAAGCCCACCAAAATTTTATTCATATGTGTATAAATATATATGTAACATGTTTCAGTAACAAAATGCGTGGAAATTTCGGCACCAACCCATAGTATGCTTCAGTACGGAATTGGGATTGAAGAGATGAACAGAACGTACAGATCAACAGTTTCAATGAGATGTGATAAAGGATATATTGCTGCTGGAAACACCATTCTTCGTTGCAGTAAACATGGTGAATGGGACGGATCTTTTGGACAATGTGCTGGTAAATTCAGTAATTTAGCTATAAATGGCAACTGAAATTGTTTAGAGGCTATTGTACAGCAGAGACAGAAACTTCAAATCATGTTTGCTTCATTTTTATCTGGTAAAGTTTCTTTAAATATGCACATTTTTGTATTAATGTTTTTGACTGGATAAAGGCATAAATCAACGACAATGTTAACGCTTGAAAACTGATTAAGAGATAAGAGAAAGGAATGTATATCGGGCCATAAAGTATGCGTTTATCTCTTTATGCTTTAACAATTATTAACATTCAGCAGTTTGTGTCACCTAGAGTTGACAGAGCTAACACGCAGTTAGCATGTATTAGAAGAAGACATTGATACAACTTTTTGTTTCTAGCTATCGTATAGCAACACCAGGAAAGTACATTTCACAATATTATAATCTGAAATTAAAAAGCAGAATACACAATGTAGTCATTCAAATATATTGTATTACCTATAGTATTTCAATGCACCTAGCATACTTTTACGATTTCGGACGAGTCGTATTTATATATTTGCAAAGAACGTGACATGCACTGAACATTAAAGTTTATTTTAGCGTTTGACCTGTTTATCAGCTCATATTATTACCTAAACAAATATGTACTTTACCTAATTTTTTAAACATATGATTACCTAAGCCAATGAACTAACGAAAATCCATGTCTGTTAAGGTAAGGTTAATCTTTACCCAAAATGTGCTATTTCAAGGAAAGTTTATGTTGTGTATATATGTCAACCTAAAGGTAGACCAAATTTACACACCAATTGTTATGCTACAGTAAAGTACAGTCTTATCAAAGATTGGCAGAAAGAAACTTACAACCAAACGACATAGATACACTAAAAATAATGAAATGTAATTTGAGTTAAGCACGTAAAATAATTTCAAGAAATAAATTAAGGTAATTGACATATTATTTCTTTTATCTATGTTCAAGTGTGCGCGTGTTTGACCTTGTTCTGCATGTATGCAGTTTAATATGTGATTATGGGTTTTCTATAGTCTTGTTTATAGCTTATAAATATTAGTTCACGAACATTGTAGGGAAAAAATGTGCTGGCTTTAACTTACTGAAAATGCTTTCTACCATTCTGATTTAGAGCGAAAAATATATAATAAACAATTACCCCCATCTCCAATAACTGCCTTGATATCCTTCCTCTCCATCGTTTTTTAATACATTACTAAGGCAATTGTGATGCTCGTTTTGCTATCAATTCCATTATCCATGATCAGATGAGTGTTGGTTTCCTCCCGATTTATTGTTTTCTTCCAAATGAAAGTTGGTATTAGCATTATTAGTGTAGCCAATATATTTGGTTCGATAAACAAAAAATGATTATGCGTTTAAGCAAGAATGATGCTTCTTATTATTACACACATATTTGGATTTTGTTTGTTCAAGTTCTTTGCAAACTTTTTTTGTTTTATATGGGTGATTATTAAATATATGGACTGGTGTTACTTTAATAGTATAAAACTTATTATACCAGGCTTGGATTTTTATGTTCAAGTTCTTTGGAAATATATTTTAAAAACAATATTTGAGTGCTTATTATATATATATATATATATATATATATATATATATATATATATATATATATATATATATATATATATATATATATATATATATATGTGGACTGATGTTATTTTAATAGTAGAAAGATCCCAGTTAATCATAATTAATCTGACAAATAAGGTGTATGTTGATAGTGTATATCGTGATGCAAAAATAACCAAAAATAGTGTTGGCTATATTCCATGACTTTACAAGGCAAATGATAACCGAACCGGGTTTGAGGTAAGTGTGACATCATCCTATCCTAAAAATTATCCTTATCATATCTTCTATGACAGAAACGAATGGACCACTAACGGAGAAAATGAACATTCTTGGATCAGAATCAAATATCATGTTGCAAAAGCTATTTGGCAATTTTATTTGCGCGGTCGGTTAAATTGTGGTGGGTAACTTTATAATTGGCAATTGGAAGGATCAAATGATGATATCGATTTGGTGATAGTATAAATTACATCAGACACTTCTGTCTCAGCAGTACAATACTTTATAATTCCAACTGAAAATACTGTTAACAAATACTTCTATTTTTGAATTTATGCTTCTGTTGTGATATATTCCTTACCAATATTGACAGCATTTTTAATAAACACACTTGATGATAGAATTCTATCTAACGTTGTAAGCTAAATGTCAGAACCAAGAATTATAAATGTTGCAAGATAGGTTCGCAATAAAATTTTCAAACCAAGATTATTTATCGTATGGGACAATAGCGACAATAACAAGTGGTAAATACAATCATCCGTATGACAAGGCTAAAATTTAATTCGTTAAACCATAAAACATTACCAAAACCTGAAATTAATTGTATTCGCGTTATGTACATAAGATAACCACAGTTAATAGAAGCAATTAAAAAACTTTCATGAAACAAATAAAAATTGTCATCCTAACGATCGTCTACAAGAACAACATTAAGGTTGAAATCCTGCTAAGCAAAATATTGTTTGAGCTTGAAAAAAAAATAACGTTTTAGCTTGAAAAGGAATATATTGACACCATAATTCAATTTGGTCCAATAAGAGCAAACATTTATGGTGAAAATGCGCAGCAGAATAAACATTAATCATAATAGTCTTGACGAATTTGATAAATCTAAAATAAAGGAAAATAAATATGAATAAAATGTTATTACCGTTTTCAAAACGGGACATTTTTAAGCATCTTCGTATTTATTACCACAAGGAAACACTTGCTAAAATCGTTATATTGACAGCGGATATGGAATTAACTATTACTGTATACTCAAAGGCAATTTTAGCAATAATATGCGATGAATTGGAATTCGGGCAGATTATTTGTTAACAAATATCTAGCGATGACCAAAACTTTTAAAGAGAAAACTGATAACTCTAATGACGCTGAGTGAGAAGAGCTTTCTAAAATGTCGAAAAAGCAAAATTGGAAGTAAATATTGATTTCTATCATGACATAAGTGAAGAAGACGACACTTCACTTACATCAGCTCAAGTCTCTACACAATTGTTATTAAAATTAGTATGCAAGAATTGAGAAGATACGTACATTACCATACGAAAAATTTATGTTAAAAGTAGCTTCTGTTATTTGTCTTCCCATAATTGAACAAGACAGACTTCGAAAAGTAATGTTAATAAATTATATAATCGCATACGCAATATATCAGACATATTGTTCTTACGTCAGATCGAATAAGTTTGGGAACAGGCATTACTGATTAGATGGAAATAGAGTATGGTAATTTGGTAATTCTAACAGAATTGTATTTACGCAAAATAGAAAACAAGTTTGATTCCTACAGTTGGTTAAGGAAAACTAAGGTATTGATAAATGTACGATTCCAAGATACTGCGTCAGATGTTTACGATAAGTAAAGAAATTTTATAGATGATCCTAACACTAATTATATTTGTATATTAATTCATTTAGTCTCTGGTACAAAGACTTTTAACATTTTGTGAAAATTGTAAGCAAATATGTTATTTAATGGAAAAACATTTCATCAGTTTCAATCATATTTCACAGGAGATTCCAAAAGAAAATATACACTCATTCGTGCAGTATTACAGATATTATGATAAAATGGTAAATTAAAGCATGCTACAAATAATATAGCAAAATACTTCGAGTAGCATTACATTTATCTTTGATAATGACCAGCTCTATTATAATATCCAGCGGGACAACATTAAACCGGTTTTTGTTATTAAAATCTGGTGTCGGCGTTTATCCTAAAACTGCATTTTAAAAAAATTGAACCTCGATACGGGACAAAAATGCCAGCACGACAGCGAGTATTACTTTTAAAACATCATTTCATCGGACACGATCTTACGATAAATAAGATATGACCTGAACGATTTGAAACGAGAGTTCCTTGATATTGACAGTGTGCTAAGAGATATTATGCCAATAAGTTTCAGCAGGTATGAAAATAATTATCAAAATAGTATTGAAATGATAGGGCATACAATTTTCCATGAACTTTATAAATAATATATACAAATTTATTTTTTAGTAGTAATGAAAAGTTATGGATTACATATAAGACCCCAAAATGCATCCATACAAGTACGGTCGTCTAATACATTGTAATATGAGATATTTCTCATATGATGATGGCAAAAATGATGATGTATCTTATTCTTTTGTCATCGATAAGCTAGTGATTACAGGGTGTTGATCAGGTGGTTGAATATGTACTTGTTTGGAGGGATTTTAGGGTCTTGGACTAAAATCATCACTTTCCTCTAATACCATTGCCAGATAAAGCATGCAGTTAATTTAGTTGTAACTTTCACACTAACTTAAGATTTAAGTGAAGAAATTCAATCGGACTCTACTGATTTTTGGAGCGACAAATCTTCGGAATTCGGAAAAAATGAAAAATGAACCAGAAACGTTCACATTTGCAACAAGACAAGGAATGAATTTAAACTGATATTATTTGAATATGAACAATTATTACCAGATGTTCCTACAAGGACAAATACAATTGTTCATGACGTTGACATTGTAATCCTTACGCCTGTGAAACAACACCCATACAGGATGATCCCTCTGAAACAGGGATACTTGAAACATGAAATTAAATATCTGCTGGCTTTCGTAAAACTCAGTAAACTGATTGGATTACACCATGTATACTGGTTCCGATAAAACTTTCCGTATGTTCTGATTATCGAAAGGTGAACAGTGTAACAAAACATATTCATTTCCATAACCAACAATCGACGTATGCATTGATAACATTGGAAATGCTAAGTATGCTACAAATTTTGTCCCTATAAAAGGATGTTGGCACATTAGAATAACGGAAAGAGCAAATACCATTTCGGAAATTTGTTGTTGCATATGGACTCTATCAATATGAAATAATGTCGTTTGGGATGAAGGGTTCCTTAAACACTTTTCAACGTTTGATGAATGTGATTACCTCTGGTCTTTATATTTGTGATACTTACATGGCTGATGTCATTTTCTTCGAGACCTGGAAAGAACATCTAACAACAATTCGGAAATATTTGACAGACTGAGTGATAGAAGTTTGAGAATCAATTTATCTAACATTGAGTTCTGCCGTGCTAGTATACAATTTTTTAAGACATTTAGTAGAAGGACATGGACAAGTAAATTTTTTTTTCTGCTAAGGTCAAGGCTCTCTCTGATTTCTCTGTGCCTGTCAGTAAAAAGCAAATGATGCGGATATTTTAGATATGGCTGAATACTATCGGAAGTTTTGTTCCAATTTGTAGGATATTGCTGAACCCCTGACAAATTTGATAAGCAAGAAAAACAAGTTTCTTTGTACTGAAACAAATGCCTGGAGGCTTTCATAAGTTAAAGACCAAACTTAAAGGTGCACCAGTTCTAACAGCTATATATTTCAGTCCATTATCTAAACTATCTGTAGATGCATGTGTTGTTGGAATTAGATTAGTTTTTATTTAAGTTTTGATTCAAGAGGATATAAATGGTATTGATCAGCCAGTGTGCTACCTTTTGAAGAAATTGAATAAATGCAAAATTAGTATTCAATAATGGAGAAGGAATAGTTGACTTTAATAGTCACATTACAGAATTGTTGAGTGTTATTAAGTCAGTTCGTTCTCCAGTTGTTGTGTTTAGTGATCCTAATTCACCAAGATGAAAAATAAAAATCAAAGTTTATTAAGGTGAAGTTTGTTGTTGCAAGCATATACGACTGATATCAGGCACATCAAGGGAAAAGGAAAAACAATTTATTTGCAGATGCACTATCCCATGTATATAAAAAATATTTCATGTACATTTTGTATAATTAATAAGATTATTTTTATGTAATTTTGTTTTACCTCAAGTGTAATATACATGCGGTAAAATTAAATATTTATTACATAAATCTTCTTCTTTATGGTGAAAGCGTTATTTTTATGTAATTTAATTATATATGTGCTAGTTTTAAAAGTGTTATTTTATTTTTGTTTTAACGTTATCACTGGATTTGTAATAATTTTGCAGCAAATCCATTTCAGTGGTAGTAAGTAACAGAATTGCTACATCGTATTTAATCTGCCATATTTCTTGAACATGGTTCAGAAATTCGTAAATAGTGAGTGTAATCATGGGTTGTCGTCAAGGTCATTCGTGGCTTGCGTCAGCTCTGTTGTAAACAACCTTTCGAAACAATTATGTCCAATGTGGGAATCAATAAATCTTAACTTATTATATAATAGCCTACTTGATAATTAACATTAGTAAGTGATATCATGACCCATCATAATTATAACATCCAAGGTTTCATTATTTTATGTGTCTGGATTTATAATAAGTTCTGAATGTTGCAAATTCAACTATCCGTAGCAGGAACTCACCAGATAAATAAATTGCTAACTTCAAGATGTATTCATACCACAAGCGATATATTCACCAAAAAAAATTGGATTTCTAAACTGTATGTTACGAAGTAAATCCAAATTAATTCGGACAGAGATGTATTGGAGTTTAAAAAAAAATTATGAAAGTTTCGCATAAGTCTCTACACTGGAGATGTAATGGTCCGCAAAGAACCGTGACTTTGTTAAAATGACATTTTCCAGAATTGAACCGCATAATTCACATTTGTTCCTAAAATCAATACAATATAAAAATCCAATGAATATTTTCTCTCTCAAGTATAATCTAAGTACAAGATTAAACACATATGCGCTCTTGACCAAGAAAGGGACCTAATAAGAATGAATTTGATTGATCGCTTCTCGCCATACTTACACAATCAATTGTTTATTGCCACAATATGTCACAATATACCCAAGACTGATCTTAGTCCTTAGTGTAATAATCCAAATGCTTACTCATTTTCCCTGACCCATCAAAATAATTGTATTTAATTATTCTAAAATACCTTAAGCCAAATAAATCTCCAATTAAAATTGGGCTTTTGAAAAACAAGAATATTTAATCAAATTCATAACGCACGCACAAACGTTTAATTATATAATTACAATAATGGCCGCTTATCTGCTTAATACATGACATATGTAATACAAAAAGTGACAGCAATGCAGTCAGTTATATATTGCATTAAAATTCAGGCGTTAAACATCATTTTCCAGCTTATGTAATGTGGAATTCTATAATCATTTTCATATCAACATAAATAGGAATTTGAAACTATTGTTTCTGTGTATACCACCCTATTGTAGTAGCAAATGCGCGGATGAAACTTTGAATTTATCAATATAACCGGATGTATTTATTGTATATTTTACAAGCGAATATGAAATATTCATTACAAAATAAATATTATATCTTCATACGTCGTTAATTTCAGTCATAAATTGTACCAAGCAGCTTGCTCAGCCAGATCACATTGAACTATCTTACACTGAGGGCATTGAGGGCATTAGAACTTACAATACAGTTGTAACATCCAGATGCAAGGAAGGCTATAATCTGACCGAAAAATCACAATTTCGGTGCAATGAACATGGAAATTGGGAGGGATCAAGCGGAACATGCAAGGGTAAATATAAAATATTCGTATCATTTGAACAACAGCTGCGTATAACAAATAAAAAGAAAATGTCTTATATCTATATATATATATATATATATATATATATATATATATATATATATATATATATTATTGATGAACCTACAATAACTATTTAATTTTGCCTTTCTAGAAAGTCAATTCCCGTTGATGTTTCAATATATATATATATATATATATATATATATATATATATATATATATATATATATATATATATATATATATATATATATATATATATATATATATATACATAATTTAATACTAATAACATTATCATCTAGGTTAGAGAATTATAACTCGAACTCAAAGGAGATTAAAACCCAGGTCCCTGAGTAAACGGCACATAACGCCTTGCCTACACATACACCAACTCATATTTCGTCACGACTAAGCACGCATCACCGATGAATAATGACCCTGTTATATGAACTTGTGCGTAGTAGGTATCACGGTACCAATTATCTTTCCATAGACAGTAATGGCAATGGTTCGTGAAATAAATATATTTTTTTATCCTACCTTAAGCTAGCATGTCACCCACTAACACTGAGAGCAACTTTAGATTGTGAATTTGACACGGGCAGAACAAGGTACTCAATTGCATTTAAGAGAGATTATACTGTTGGAACAAAACAGGGATAATTATTTCTCATTGTTGTATGGCATTTATTACATATGACTAGGTCATCTAGATTTGATAATACAATCTGTCATTGACATATACGTGCGAGCTAGTGGTAACGATTTGCACTTGGTCGTGGTCGTTATAGAGCAATTATATTTTATTATCAGACAACACAATACAGTTCGAATTCACTAGTGGAAGAATGGGGGTCGTAGATGTACCAGTATAGAATATGCGTTTTCATTTTCGACATTGTAATGCAATCATTCATAATATTATTTAGGCATATCGACACGTCAATATCATCGTGACACGTGGTCTGGTTACAAAGATGCAATTGATATCAAAGATAATTGTGGAACAATGCTGTGGCTAAAATAAAAGGAGTTGCAAGGCTCTACTGTACTGTCGATGACTCCTAGAAATTAAAGACTACAAAAACTGGTCGTGTATCTTCAGTTCTTGGGGCGATATAAATGCTTTTTCTCGCTGCGGTCCAACCTGTTTAAAAAGGAACAACACTCGTCGCAGTTGAAAGAGCTGCCATCATATTATTGAAAAAGCGACTGAGCACGGGTTAGTAAAATCAAGAAATGAAAATGGGTTTAGATTCCAAGGAACACGCTACGGCCAATTTCCAAGAGTGCCATGAGTTTTTAGCTGAAACTCTTCATCTCTGAGTTTGAATATACTGCTCGTCTGTTAAACATCAACAACTTCAGAGGCGTTTTCATGCGTAATCAGTCTCCGGAGCAACAAAACCGAGATCAAATTTGTATTGATTATCTTAACGGCCGTTTTGACCCAGGTAAACGCTTGGTTGTATATGCTGTTGATCCACTTGGCATTGTTTTATTTGATTCATATGTGTTACTGCCACCCAGATAATTTTAAAATAAGTCAATGGTATTGGCGTCACCGACGTATTCAACATTGCCAATCCATACATTAACAGATCCAAATATCGTCAAGAAGTAATTGCTGTACTTGCCGCCTCGTCAATGCAATCAGCACTGCAGTATACAATCGTGCACGAATACACCAGCTATCATTTGAATCAGATCAGAAGTGTATACATATAGATATTTACGGAATATCTTCTAAAAGCAAGGTCCCTGATGACATTGATTTGTCAGCGTATGCACAGCGATTCTCAATGATATTAGAAATGAGGTCAGTAAACTGTTTGCGAAACCATGCGATGCAACGATCGTGAGCTCAACATGAAAGGAAATAATACTTATTGTTCTGAAAGGACCAGCATCATTCGATGACGCTGCGAAAAAGACATAAATTATCTACAACGAATGAATAATTTGGTACTACTAGTTCATTTTTAAGTATTCGAAGAAGCTCTAATAGACTTCATATATTCGCTAATGAATTACCTAGATCCCCAAATGTCGTCGACATCAAACTCGCTGATATTTGCAAACAACTAAATAACAACGCCGAAAAAAAATAAAATATATTCATGCGCATCTTTTAAACAAATGGAGGGAGATGGACTAGCAGTATGGTCAAAAAGAATAGCACAAGCAAGCATACCGCTGAGGTTCCTGTGAAGTACTGTCTCTAGGTGTTTAACTCGGCGAAATTTAACAACTTTGCTACCTATACATGATGTCATTCCACCAGAAACTTGCCACTCGTATTAAATTAAAAAATCGATTATATATTTGTAATGGAATAAGAATACATAGACTTTACCTCAATGATGTAGTGGTGGTGTCTGGAATTCGTAGTGCAAACGACTAAATTGTTTACCTAATAGCATGTAAAGTGACGATGTATAGCAAACAATCCTACATACGTAATGAAGAAAACAAATAACTACAGCAAACATATAATAATCAACGACAATACTGTATATTAGGTACCCTTACTGGCAGTTGGAAAAAGGAAGATATTATGTACGTTATAAATGAAACACGTAATATTGCCAGGAGTAGAATCAGTGTCACTGTTTTGTGAGCCTTGCTTGTATTAATATTATCGCAAAAAGAATTATCAGCAAATGCGCATAAGAAATTAAACGAACACGCTTGCACGTGTAAATATACCATAATACTTTCATTGAGTTTTAACGATGGTGTAATATTCAATAGTGAAGTTCATGTTATTGGTTGTATTTATTATTATTATCACAAGATAGACGTCTGCAAAGAAGCCTTGCAGGAGACAACGTTGCAGCAGCAGATTTACAATCCAGAAGAAGAAAATCACAACCGCATAAATAACTACATGACTGCAGCAGATTATCGCTAATACAACAAAGCCAAGAACCATGATCATATTAATGACGTCAAAGCAACCGGACTTTGTTATTGGTTTACCATCTATGGCAAAATTAAGACTTTATTAGAGTTGGCTAAAGATATGATCAAATTCATAAGGTGGATTAGACGCTAATAATCAACTGATATTTGCGTATAGGAGTAGAAAGGAATCCTAGTATCCATCGGAGTTGAATGCTGTGAAAATGTCAATACGATCATATCAAATCGAGCAAATCGATGATGAATATCAGCGTAAAATTAAAACTTTAACGGGAAGAGAATCAAAGGCGATTGTCAGCTAAATAAGACAACGTGAGCAGAGCGTTTGAAATTTTAGCTCTAGATTCAGAGGATTCCCATTGCGCTGTTGACGTATATAGGTGGTTTATTAGAACTGTTATGTGGCAGATCGTTAACGCAGGCTGTTGTTGGACTATCACAACCACAACTATCTGACTAATTTTCGGGCAAACAAATAAGTATAAGAATTTCATAGTATATAGGACGACAACAGCAGTGGATAACTTGGGAAAACCGTGATATGTAGGGATGGCTCAATTATCATATAATAATGACGGAATCAAAATTAGGGAAGCGCACATGCTGGTGGATGCTAATAAATCATTTATCGATGAAATAGTCCAGGAGCAAATAAATTCACAAGATGAGCTGCGAAAATTGCCTAAGCAGTATATACTTCAGTATTATAATGTTGATCTTAAACTAAAAATATTTAAGGCAGTAAAACATATGATCCTAGCGACATCTGACACGACATTCGTCAACACATGGAAATAATTAATCACATATCTTTAGTTTAGGACAATACGAAACGCAGAAAGATATATAAATTTATTTCATAACATTTTTATTATCACCGAAATACAACTGCCTACATTTAAACAAACCCTGCAGGATATAGATAAAAATGGTTCATAAATATTGTCCGAAGATCGTTAAGGCGTGGGAGAAAAAAAAAGAGTCCCTCCAAATATACTCTGACAACAACCTGACAGATCGCTGGGCATAGTTAATATCCCGTCGAAAATTTATGTAAATCATGGTTTTGAGGCAGTAGTTAGTAGCTATACCACTGGTGGACTTCTGGCCCAACAAGGATATTTTCCTTATAGCTCTTCGCCAAAGGTTCAAACCCTGGTCATTTGAGTGTTTCGATCCCCACCAATCTTTTTATTTACGATGTCACAATCCATCTTTGTGACGAAAACGTTAGTTTATATTTGAGTGATAGGCCGTGAAAAATTAGCGCATTACTCCGCCAATAACAAAATAATATACGTGTCATTTTCTGTCTGGCGATACATTATATGTTTTGTTATATTGCATCGTAATTTTGACTTAGCGATTCAACATCGGACGATCTGAATGCGGAATTAAAACAATCCCATACAAGTGGTGATAGCTGATTTTGCACGTGCATCTACAGTCACTCAAGTTTTATAAACTAGCCAGGATCAATTCCATTTCACGCTTGAGTAATTTGATAAATATATCTTCTTTCGCTAGTGTATATTCACCCCTCTACCATTCACTGCTGCATTGTTGCAAAATGCATTGTTGCAAAATAGTCGGTAATTTGTCGAGTAATTTCTAAATTACGTAAATATTTGTCTTAATACGTTCTTGGTTTTTGATAGTGTAAATATATTTTGTGAATTAAAGGGGACTCCCACTATAGCGGACTCAAATAAATATTATATCGATACCTATGATATACGTGACTTTGGATCATGTAAACTGGTTGTAATGAATCCATGTGGCGTTCTATGAGCGTATGCATCGAAATGTTTAAAGATAATAATGTCCATGTCACTAGGACACAAAGTCTGATGAATATTTTGCAGTGTATGCGTATCATGGCTGTTATATATAGTCAGAAAGGTACAGTTCTTGTTGGATTTCCTTGTTTATTAAGCAGGACATCATGATAAATCACAGAATTATTAATACTAGCATCCAACTCTTCAATCGATGGTGCATCATTTATGTCGGTGATAAATTCAACAGCACGTTGAAAAATCTTAACATTGCTGTCATCTGCGGATGGAGCTACTAAATAAAGTGTCCCGTTTGAGCCACCTCATTACCATATTGATCCGAAATTGACTTTTGCTAGACCCTGACGGACCAAAGATAGTGACTCGAATACAATTTGGAAACGGCGGATGAGCTTTTACGGGTGCTTGCTTGAAAGGTCAATTACGATCATATTGTAGGAATATATATTATTAATAATCATGAATCTATATTGGGTTCGATGCAAGGCTATCACGGATACAGCTACATTAAGAATAACATATAAGAGGAATAACAGGCGCTACTATTGAGTCTCCATTCGATAAATTGCCTATTATCATTAAGGAAAATATTCCCACTTCATTGCTATGCTGCAGCAGAAGCAATGACTGTTTTGTTGGTGCTTCAGCGTCATGACAAATTCAAGTTCAAACTTGCATTTTTTACCTTGAGGAAATATTTGTGGAGGGATTATAAACTGTTTTGGAATAATCGTAGAACATATATGAAGCTGTAATATTTCTGTATCTATCGGTGCTCGCAAATACAGTAATTGTGACTATTCGATACGACATCGACAATCCAATCATTATTATCGAAGATTCTTAGTCCCTACAATGAACGAGTCTCTATTTCATCTTCTTCTGAGTCCAGCCCGGTGAATGTTGTGCCAGACACAATACGTGGACAATAACTACGTCTTTAAGAACTATATTTTGCTGGGTCCCAGTTGCTGGAATATCACAAAGATTGTTATAGATACCAGTAGCCGCTGGATAACAACTTATTGGAACTAACGTGATAAATCGTTTCCTCTAAATCTCAAATAGTCTTCACTTCAAGATCATACTATCAGATAATTAGGGCTATAAGTTTCAGATGTCATTGGTCGACTTTTATGGAAATACACTGGGCATTATCTCACACTAAATTTTTGTCGGCTGAATTCGGATTATCGTTAGTAAAGATTAATCACAGGCCCGGTGATCTATGAAGATTTCCTCGTAATGATTGGCACATAAAAAGAGGAGGTTGCTTATGATTGCCGTTCATGATAAACAAATGTGTTGTTTCTAAGCAAATAATTATTTCTAATATTTATTTGGACCCAGTACGTATTTCGTCCCAAATGATAAATTTGTGAATGTTTCTCTCATTCGAGTTGGTGTCCATGTATCTCCCTTCCATGATGAAGGTGGGATGGGTTTAACAACTCTTGCGGTGAAAGTTTTGTCACTATCGCCATCCACGCATATGCATCTGTGCCTAACACTATCCGGGTGCGTTAATCTCGTCGGTTATTATTTGAACTAATATCGGAAACTGATCGCTTTTCCAAATCATCGATGTCTTCCATGCGGACTTTATTGTCGTTAAGAATGTTGTACCCTTTCGTTTATATTTTTCATTCATTCTATTAGTCCATTTCCATTCCTCACACGGCGCTCATAAAATGCTCTGTGCTCCTCTGAGCCACACAGTGTACGCTCGCATTAATATCGAGTTTGTTCCAAGGATCAAGTGCGAAAAATAACTGAATTTGCAGGAAACGAGTTTTCATAATATGTACATTCAATGCCCATCAACATTCCCGGTGCATATCTATCATGTGCCAAGTAATTTGCCAGTAATTGTTGAACAGGGTTGACATTATCCCAGATATTCCATGTTGGGTCATCTTGGCTGCCTTTGCGTTCTACAATAAATTTAATTATAAAAATTCCATTTGATCATCATATAAATGGACTATAATTAGAACTGCCCGTCGGTAATTTATCACAACATCGATGAACATACCGTCGTGATCTATCCAGAGCGTTGGCCAAGCATAAGCTGAACTGTCTCGCTAAAAATTCCATCATGGTTATTCTGATATATTCGTTTACTTTTAAATCAAAGAGTTGGCGTATGGTTTTTCTTATTGTCTAATCTATCAAAATCAAACCAGGCCGCTACTGGTTAACGATAAATTATGTTGCATATTCTTCCCTGGTGGTTTCAAACGATTCAATCTGCTTTTTAAAAAAATCTTGTTTTTTTTACCAACAATGGGTCGCCTAATACCGGTGGGATTATAATACTGTTCATGCCATTGCTTTTGCTACAGTCCTCCTACCTATTGTTTAATTGAGGCAAGTGTTCTATGTTTTTAAACATTTTCACCTAATATAATATCATTTAGTCACGGGCCACAATTACGAGTAAGTGGCATATGATTGAATTGAAAACAAGATGCATAATACAAATGTTTGAATACATTTGGTGTTTCTAATTTAGCTTCGGGCAACAACTATGCGTGAGATGCTGAATGAAGGTGAAGGGAAAACCCGAACTTTGTAATCCTTGCAGTGGTATAAATTATAGAGCGCAGAAACGCTACTGTGAACGAAGAAGTCCCACAGTAAAAGAAGTGAAAGATATTCTTAGTAGAAGATCATGCTTGCAAACTAATATTATTAAACTAAAATGAATTCCCCTTTTTCGAAGCGGTACTAAACGACCCATCGAAGCACATTGCGGATAATTTTCTATGACACATCCAATACCAACTAGAAATACCAGGAATGAGTGTAATGACCTTTATAGATTAAAAATAGCAAATGCAATTTTCAACGCAGGGTTGTATTCAGACAAAAAAAAACAGATGTACCGATAAAATCTGGCCTAGAACAACACTAATAAATCACAAATATATATATATATATATATATATATATATATATATATATATATATATATATATATATATATATATATATATATATATATATATATATATATATATATATATATATATAAGTTTATAGATTTTTTAAATAACATTGATAACCTAATTAAGTGAATCGCGATTAAAATACATATGTTGTGGTATTCATGCCATAGGTATCTATACGAGTCTAAAATATATTTCTTAACACTAGGTTGGTAGTGTAAAGGATAGTGAGTTTGAAACTTTTTCAGTGACCCGTAACTGTTCCTGTTAGAATTAATCGAAGAAAAATTTGTCAGTGTTATCAAATGATATATTATATTTTGGCGGAAAGCTACAATTTGAAATATCAAATAGTGGTGTAATTACGAAACACGTAACTAGCATGGGTGAATCTTGCCTCGGTCTCCCCATTCCCAACAGGATGTTACGTATGCATCCTCGTTTCATATAGGCAGGTGCTTGATTACAAATTAAAAATTACAACAAATTATTAATACATATAACAAGCACTCGTGATATCGTATATTAAACATCATTTAGTTGGGAGTGATCATCTCATTTTGCTAATTAATTACGATTTTTTTATGGAGCCTTTAGGCCTGCATACGAGGCTAGAATCGGCAATGGCAATTGAAACATATCAACATATCCCATGGAATGGATTGTGCTAGGGGGATTGACGGCCTTCGGCCGGGGATGGATGAGTTATCGTATTGATAAAAGGTACATCCCTCTACTGGTCGTGTGTAAGCTTTAAACATTCCTATCTTTATAGCTTATTTTAATTTTTCAGCTATTATTTTGATGAAACAGGTACATTAAATTATTCAACCAGTTGTTTGTCCAGTGAAATTTTTTGCTTTAATTCCGGTTATTATGTGTATTGTGCGATATATTAGGAATTTTGAAATCTCATTTCAGTGATATTTTGCGAAGGGCTTTTAGAGCCAAATAGTAGCATCCTTTCCATAGACGGAGGGATTGAAGGCAACTGGACATATAATACAACAGCTACTATTGCATGCGACCAGGGTTATACTCTGATGGGAAATAAAATGGTTCGTTGTGGCAGTTCCAGTCAGTGGAATGGGTCTATCGGCTACTGCGTAGGTACGTATGAATGATTGTCTGACAATATATTACGTGCATACTATTATACTTGTGTTATTGTTGTAAACCACGAAATGAGGATAAGGATATATCGCATTTCACAAATATTTATTTTTGGTCTAACTATATTTACTATATTATATATGTTTGATATCATGGTAAGTTTAGCTCAGTTATGACAAGAAATCCGAATAAAACATATACTTAAATCTCTTTAGATAATTACGTCGCCATCTGACACTTTGCTTAACATAAAGTCTCAAATAACGTGCAAATGTCATGAGGAATATATTGAATTTATTATATTAAAATTGTGACTGGAATCCTTATATGTACCACAATCCAAATGCTCAAATGTTAATATTGTACTAAAATACGATATGCCTCACAATCCTGTACATTAAAAAAGGAGTGATTCTTATTAAAGTCACAAGTTTCAAAATACACTTAAAGGCACAATTATTAATGTGCTGCTGAGGGTGACATATGTTTTGTCACTTCTGTATTACTCAAGTCAACACTAAAATCCAATTTATTTAATTTTAGCAAGTCTTAAAAGCAACCTTGCAGTAACAGAGTAAATCTGTAATTTGTTCATCTAAATAAACTACCTTAGTTGAAGCTCGGAAAAATACCTACTAACAAAACATTGGTAGTATGCCAAATTTTACGCTGTAAAAACACCATAACCTCTCTCACTATCAGGACTAGATATACTTTCTTAATTATTGTCATTACAATTCTATGTAATGAATTTACTAGTTAAAACAATCTTAGCATCTGGTCTCTCCTAAACATAAGAGATGAAATATTTACAGTATCAATTGTACAATCAGAACCAGAAGACCATATGAACAGATCAACATGAAACGGTTATTATTTATTATCCACGTTTGCAGGAACATATTATTATCATTTTGTATAAGCTGAATTCCTGTAAAATTCTTCCATGGTGTGTATGCGTGCATTTGCCAGATGAAGAGAGAGAGAGAGAGAGAGAGAGAGAGAGAGAGAGAGAGAGAGAGAGAGAGAGAGAGAGAGAGAGAGAGAGAGAGAGACAGACAGAGACAGACAGAGACAGAGAGAAAGACAGAGAGAAAGACAGAGAGAAAGACAGAGAGAAAGACAGAGAGAGGGAGGGGGATAATATCTGTACATGTATGCACATTTTCTAACGGAATTGAATGATTCGGGCTCACGACTGCAATGTATGTGTAAGACACGCTGTTAGATAGCCCGCTACTCACAGAACATAATTACTGAGTGAAACATCATCAGTCAAGCATAAATAAAATTCGAATCTTGCAAAGCAGATAAAATCCTTGTCCAACGACACTATTAATAAAAGTGATGCAAAGCATATCAATAAGACATTTTAAAAGTAGAGAACACCTTATATTGTAAATGTTTGCTTTCATGTCCAACAACAATTTTGGCTTCTCAATGTTGAATGACAGTTCTATCTTTTCCATATTCCGAACTGGTCCGCAAAATGATATGCCCCATTCGGTTTGCTGCCGACTTTTATATATGTCTCGCTCGTGCGTACGCAATTTGTGTGTTTATGTTAAAACCAAGTGAATCATAGCCCTTATACTAGACGAAGATGAATTGGCCTTTTATGTGATCATATGTGAATTTCATTGCAGTTCTCGATCTGTAAGATTCAATGAAATGCATTTTATCTCATTTCTCAAATCGAATGTTCACAAACCATCCCTTTTGATGCAATAATTTCAGTTTATATTTCTACACATTAAATAAGATATTTTAACTTTGCAATTATATACTCTGCATTAGTGTGCCCTTTCAACAGCAATGTTACATAAATGCTTTATAGACCACATAATTTCAGTAAATCAGTGGTTTAGTTATGAAACGAATAAAAATGAAACAATTTACGGTGATTAGTTTCTTGAATAGAGATCATGGCCGGTTGAAAATAATGAAATATACATTCCCCCGAATAAGTTGATGCAAAAATTGAGGAGAAAAATGTTAACGACAACAATAATACCAATTCAAAACTCTTTTAAGTCAAAATCTTAATATTAGCAAGTTGCAAAATTATATTTGATCTCAACTTATGCGCCATTTATTACCCAAAATTAGTCTACGTTGTTGTATGGAATGGGTGAAATTAGAAGTAAATTAAGATAGTAAAAATTTAAAGTATTTCTTAATACAAGCATATTATAAAAACAAAAGTAAAATACATATTTATCTCAGTTGATGTATACCCCAGATAAATATGCATTATCATCGTGTGGGTGTGTGTTTGTGTGTGTGTCTTACGACATGAAACAGCTGTATCATATTTTATAATACAAAGAAATAGAGATTCAATCAATTATAAAATAGTTGATGTGTTGGTGAACTTTAAATATATGTTCCCTCTCTTTGTAGTCTCCTTTATAAAACTAACGATTAAAATAATTTGGTAGGTATACATTTAATCCCGAATATGTCAGCGATTGCAGATTATTTCGACTGAATGGCTTCTGGAGGAAGAAACTGGAAAATCAGCGGAAAGTACCACCGAACCACAAGAAACTACTGGCCAGCTTTCTCACATATCCACATTCGCCGAATTCGTAGACTCGAACCCACGCAGATAGAGCTGAGATGGCAGTAATTAAGAGCGCTTTAGACCACTCGGCCGCTCGGGGCTCCCCATTGTATAGTAATTTGCAAATACATTTGAAATATATGAGTTGGTACATGCATTATTTCTATGTCTATGTGAAACGATATATAATTCTGCCTGGAATAACGTGAACATTCAGACCAAGGTTGAAATAAATGAGGAATGCGCCGAATGAAAGAGTTTTGTCGATTACGATCCTCACGACATTACAATATTGGTATGTTGAAGATAAGAGTGCATAAAAATCGGGTTCAAAGTTATGTTGTGTTGTCCCATTCATGCCCAAACCAAATTTGCCGTCAATGTTGCAATTACATTTTTCTGGTATATGCTTTTTCCATAACAAGAACATTACAATTTATACAATAAATACATCATTTTGAACTCGTACCCATCAATGATTTTTCGGTGATCGGCTCTCAAGTAAATTACACCGGCTTATTCGAAATTGAAATAAAATAAAATAAAACTGGAATTCATTCTTAGAAGGCATTTGGTGGAAGAATGAGAAATAACATCAAATAATATGTGAGAAATTGCTGGTTAGCTACTATTTGTGCAACTAACACGACTCACATGAAATACCGCATCCGATTTGTAAGCATTCTTACACCTAGCGTCCCACATGAAGCCTGGATAAATTCCTGAATTAACGATGAACAAGAAATACGAGGAAAAAATGACTGCTTCAGCCATAGTTATAACACAAATCAACGTTGCAGTGTATTCAGTAGTGTGTAAATGACAGTATCATTCGATTAATACTTACTGGCCACCATGCACACTGCACCATTGTTAAAGTGTCTCTCGTAATGTATGGTATAATGTCTTTACACTTCTTGAAATTGTGTTAATTAAAAAGTTGAGCAAAATACATTTTTCATAAACAATGAAGCACACACGTTGGCTGTATGAAGGACTCATGTAAGTAAATAAGTCATAGTGCGAAATGGAAAGCTTCAAAACTCGGTGCTTATTAGCGGTATGTCAGTAATAAATCACATCCCGTCTTGTTTGGCTTGATTTCACAAATAAACATAATTTTACTGCATATTCTAACACCACTTCCAGCTCCACAGAACTTCTCTCAAAAACTCAAGCCAATCCTCAGAGATGAAGCATCATGCAAACATTGTCATATAGGACATGAAAACGCACACACTGTAAAGAAAGAAGCAGTTTCTAAGTATACAGGAAACCAATTACGCAAGTAGTCAATGTACCTGAACCTGACTGGAATAATTTAACTTTGTTGTAAAGATGATAATCATAGGAATGTCACAGCCGAACGACCCATTACGATCTAGTAGAGATGCATAACCTATCCAGTTGTCACTTGTGTAGGAAAAAAGGAAGATTACAATGAGAATTGATATTAATTTTATAAGGATGAGAAATATTGTTTAAAAAAGAAATTCATATGAAGACTAAATATGCATATGAAGATTAAAAGCTCATCAACAAGGAAATGGAGAACCACACGATAATATCTGGAGACTTTTAATCTCATCATCATGGCTGACTAATATCTCGAAATTTGAACTACAGCCTAGCCTTTCCACTACTGCAAATGTGTTTACAAGAGATGAAATTGCAAGAAACAGTTTGAAGTACACTATGACCATAACATTTGAAAATATGCAGCGTTTCATCTACAATTATATAAGGAAAAAGTAATTTAAATTTTATATATGTTTAATGACAAATGCCAAATACAGAAATTATATAATTATTCATATTAAGGATGCATCATGAGGACACTTTAGACATTAGTATTACAGGAAACAAATTTTAAATAATTTAGATAAAAAGTTATATTAGTGTAATCAAGAGAACCATATCGGTGGTAGCGGCTTGCCCTAAAACGGCAACTGAAAAGCTATTCGCAGCCTCTATCGCTGAATGATTGTTATTAAAAGAAAATGACAATTACAAATGATAAAAATTATTACTTCTTAAATGCGAAACAAAGTTAAAGAAAGAAAATGAAACTTGATGCAGTGTCACTCAACTCATCTCAAAAGCTGAAATAATGGATTGCTAAATTTGAAGATTACTGACTTACAAACTTGATCTCGTTCTGCTTCATAGAATTGTATAAAACTATCTGATCTAACTGTCTGATATACTCAACTCTAGTGATCGAACACAGTAAAGGAAATTACTAAGCATATTAAATATATTATAGTATGAAACGGTTACCAACTATATCGGCATTTATAACATGAAAAAAGTTCATCATAAATGCTCGTTCATCACGAAATATCCATATGGTGATATCTTGTTGTCATCAACACAAAACATAAGAGTCATACATTTTCTCTCATAGATTACATTATAAAACCAAGAAAAGAGAAAATATAAATTCCGCTGTGACTCGACAAACTAGGTAGAATTTCAAAAGAAAACGTATGTCCGATATTCCACTATTAATTATCAAAATACACTTTCCAAACAGGTTTGCTTCGCATATGAACAAGGTAACGATTTTCTTTAGTATCTGCATATATAATATTCATTATAAACCCGAGAAGAATTATATTTTATGAAGGAACTAAATCAGATTACAGAACTGTAAACGATTACACATAATTCTCCACTTTAATTAACACGACATAATAATATGTGGTCAATGTTTCTTGTAACTACATTTTTTGAAGTGCTTCAATATATATATATATATATATATATATATATATATATATATATATATATATATATATATATATATAATATATTTATATATATATATATATATATATATATATATATATATATATATATATATATATATATATATAAATATATATATATATATATATATATATATATATATATGTATATATATACATATATAATGTTTCCAGGACTTCAGTAGAAAAACACACATACACCCACCCACCCATATATATATATATATCTATATATATCTATATCTATATATATATATATATATATATATATATATATATATATATATATATATATATATATATATATATATATATATATAATTGAACACAAAACAGACCTGTGTGATGTAACGTGTTTCATTCGGCAAGTAATTGCTAGTTATGCATGCAGTACATATTATAAATTATGCTTTCTTTTGTGGCAACACATCACCTGCAGCGATGGAATCTCTGGAATCAGACTATCATGTAGCAAGATCTGCTTATTGTTTTCAAAATCTGTATATATTAGTGAATTTTAAATATTAACAGATCAAACTATTTCTTGACATCTTTTTTTTAAAGAAAGTATTATAGAACCCAGGTACTTGCTATTATCATCCATGAGATTGTTTTAATATCGCAAACAGGATAAAAGTTAAATATATAATGCAAAGTTACTCGAAAATCGGACATGATTTTATTTTAACTTGTTTTGTATCCACTAATTCTAAAAATATCTGGGACAAGGTATTGGATACTGGCAACTGTTGAAGGAATAAACGTATAGAATATAGAAGGGTCATTTCTACATTTATGTATTTCTTTTTAAAGTCGACATATATCTCCCTTTGAAGGATCGTAATTACGTCTGGTTCTGGAGCAAAACTGATGAATATTGGAAATGCACAATGATGAGCATTGACAGCTCACACTTGAAATCAAGTGCTAAATTCGGAACATGGTTTAATCTGTGGAATCTTACTTAAATTGATCTTTAATAAATAATTCGCTGATGTGGTAAAAAGTAAAGATTGCAAGTGGTCTGCTTTGTTGAGCTTCATTTTAATTTGTATGCAATTTGATCATTTGCTCAAATGCAATGAATCACCAAGAATAGTGATTATTCAATTTAACTGAAACAGTAATGAGCAGTATGTGGGTAGATTTACGCATGCTTAACGCAAACACAATGTGTTTGGGCCGTTATAGCTTCTGATTTTCATACCTTGACTTCATTCTTTTGTGGTTGTTTGGGAAGAAATGAATGTCATAGAAGCAAACCTTACTAAACGTGATTCAAATACAGAAGAATTTTTTTTTAAGTCAACGTAAAAAGAGTATTGATGCCTGATTACCTTCACACTAAAATAGAAAGAGTAACTCAGAAAACTGGATATAATATAACATGCAATAAATGTAGCTGGAAGAAAGTTATGCATGTTATTGACATTCACACTACGTTGAGAATGAACTACGTATTTGCGATGTATATGATATCACAATGAAATGAAGACAATCTGTCACTCTCATTCGTTTCAACTTGCACATCTGGATGGATCTCTGTACATTTTCATAATCTGGAATATCAGAGAAATGGTATACTTGGGAGGGAATCGATTTACATACTATTTGTCTTTGGTAACAAATAAAATATGCATCTGATGCTGACAACACTCGAATGAATGCAAGGTAACAAAGTAGCATGCATTGGAAATGAAGTTCTCAATGACGTTCTGGTTGGGTATTCGGTCCTGTCACTTGGTCCGCATGATGGATCTCAGGGACAGTTGGTGGAGTTGTTCCAACTGACTGTTGTGCCATTGGTGGGTAATCCACGTTTTACAGCTATACAAGAGAGACATGAGGACATCTGCATTCTATACTTTCATCGTTGTTGACAGGCGTATGTTCTCATGCAACAAAACCTTAGTTCGGAGTCGTACAAGTACGTGTCTGGCTTTTTGATCCTCTCTGTGATCTCTTCGTCCAGGGAGCGATAACTGGATAATGAACTGCCTACATATTTGAAACTGTCCACATTCTTATCATCGCCTATAGCCGATGCTAATACAGGGGCATCGACTTCCAAAGATCATATTAACAGACAAAGGAATCATCATCGCTATCAGAAACTATATCTGATATAAGCTATTGCATTCCAAGCAATGCTGTAATTTAATTTGTAAAGTATAAAACTAAAGTGTTTCCTTGGTAACGTTTAAATATGTAATACTTTAAGGATAATAAATTGAGTCCGTCAAGCCTTTCTTTGTTATTAGACAACAGCGAATGGATATTTCAAAGAACTTAATAAGTCAGTGCGAACAATGAAAACATCAGCATTGTTAGATAGTACTGGCATGTTTATTTCAAATTATTTATCTTAATAGTACGTACACTTCAATGTGCCCAATTACATAAACTATTGGAGGAGTGGTTTGATATTAATCCATCAGATTTTTTAATACATAATATTTATCTAGCGAAGACTTATTACTGCATGCACTACCTGCAAAATACAATTTCTTTGCCAAACATATATATGTAGGAATGTACGTGATAATTCATACTGTCGATTTAGTAATCCATAATGAACCTAGTAAAATGATATGTGTTAAGGTATAACCATATAATAAAACAATGCATTGTGTAAAAAGATGCTAGGCACGTTTTATGTCATATTATAACACCGTTACCTGCTTCTCTAATGTTTTATTTGAGATGTTTATTCTGTGTTCTCCGTTAACCTCACTACCTAATTAACAGTAATCCATGGGTCGCGGGTTCCTCACGAACAAGACAGTTTGGGAAATGCATTTTTTTCCAGTGTATGGTGATTGTATAGATTATAATATTTTAAGAGTTCAAATCATTAGATAAGTCCAATATTATATGTCTTGAAGTAATATTTGAACTACTTATGTAGTTTATAGTCTACGGATATATCAAATATTATATTATATCTATTTCACCCTTTTATTTCTCATTATTGCCCACCTTATTACTTTTGTATACAAGCATTGAAGGGTGTAACAACAATTATGTTCCACTTTGATAATGTAACATTTTCTAAAAATGATTTATATCACTTCTGTTTTTTTCTGATTTACTGCAGTAATGTAAATGGGCTGTTAAAGGATACCGATTTCTTTCGATATTTGCTCATAACTACAATTATAAAAACTTGGAAACGGTAATGCAGGGTATTTCTATCGAGACTAATTATCGTTTAGGAGCAATGGAGGAATAAGGAAAATAAATATATTAAAAAAAAGGTTCACTCGAACAGTTGGAAACACTTTAAAGTGAATGATGATATGATACAGAAATTACCGTCGATTTATCTTGTACAAGGCAATCAATTCAAATATTTCCAGCGTTGCAAGGTGCATTTGAGCAGAGCAACGTACTGGACCGACGATGAACCAGTGCCAAAGTCACCATCAGCAATGTTGATGCAGATCGATCTGATAAAGAACTGGCAACAAGAAACGGGAAACAAGCCTGTAATTGTTCATTGCATGTAAGATGCATTTATGATATGACTTGTCTTGTCTTGCACACATCAAAGACTGCAGATATCCCGGTAAAAGTTGCATATAGAGGATTGGTCTTCAATATGTATTGTACATGCCAGCTCTAATGAAAGAGTAATTTTGGTGCACGTTCAGAAACATTATCTTGTTTATTTATGTTATTAGGTTTGGTGTGAAATGAATACATGCTCTTCTAACAAAGAGAATCCAAATATGTTCTGGTGTGATGTATTGTTAGTGTCAGATGTGATTGCATTCGACAAACACAGGAAAGGTCTCTTTTATAGTGCGATAAAGGGGTTGGAGAGTAATCAGTTAGCTGAATTTAGTTCATAAGAAAGTATTAAATCAAAGCAATCGAAATTCCTCAACAGGGAATAAAAATTAAAGATGACCAAATTGGAAACGTTATATAACTCTGAGTAACAAATGCATACCATATGCATTTGAAACGTCTCTCAATCTTACCCCGTATTTACATGGTGAACCACAACCAATCACTCACCACTACACAAATCAATATATTAATGAGGAATGTGAGAACACCTACCATCTAAAACATAAAACTGCTACAGTAATTGACTTTAATGACCTGAACATTTATATAAACGGCTAATTTTGAAAATGAAAAACCATATCTATATCCACACACAAAACAAGTAATTACGGAAAAGAAGATATCACTGTTTTTCCAAGCACTCATTGAAAAATCAAGAAATGACATTGACTACACAAACTCACTACGTACTATTCGGATCATAACAGTGCAATAAAAGTTAAAAATATGTTATTGAAAAGTTATGATTCACACGTTGTGGATTATTCTCTTTAAATTTCACAAAAGAAATGCATAAAGATATTTCGTAAAAGGAAAAACAATACTTGAGCTAACTGAAGGAGGGCAGATATAATATTATACCTGCTGTATGTGAAACTTCGGGCTATAGATCATCTGATGGAGAGAAAAAATAATCAATATTATTTTGCCCATGTCTATTGCAATTGCATATACACACTGGATCTGCCAAAGGGATTGTGGTAAATATGACATCAATACTGTTCTTTATCAAATGCTTAAGGCGCTTAAAAGTCATTGAGATAATAAATTGCACCGGACAATCTGTGCCTATGGGTTAGAAAGCAAAATACTTGATATACACCTTATCAAGCAGTGATGTGTAACTATATGCGATAATAAATCCGACTACATTCTTCTCCATCTCTCATCTATAAACAACAAAAACATTTTCTGATATTTTCCTCATTCAATAATATATACAAAATACACACAATTGTTTCCGATATGTTCTTCAAATACTCGAGAATTACATGTTTTCATTTTTTACATAATTCGTATTTGATCAATTCAAAACAAGAAACGTATATATATATATATATATATATATATATATATATATATATATATATATATATATATATATATATATATACATATATATATATATATTTATATATATATATATATATATATATATATATATATATATATATATATATATATATATATATATATATATATATATATATATATATATATATAAAACCAATACAGGAATGGAGCCGATAGAAGCGGATTGTTTTGTGTTGTTTCTGCCCTGATAGAAAGGACGATGACTGAACAAGATGTTGCTATAGAGCAAACAATAAAACAAATGCGGAGCAGACGGCCTCAAGTCATTCCTAACGTGGTGAGAAAAACATTAAAAGAAAAGGGGGATGATATGAGTATTAAGTTGTTTGCTCAGTTGGTCGCTGGAAAGGAAGTGACCTAGTGCTAGTGCTTTAAACGGATGTGACATACTATCTATCTCAATATATATATATATATATATATATATATATATATATATATATATATATATATATATATATATATATATATATATATATATATATATTATCCACCTTCAATGAAACGTCAACGTCGACACCATTTCTCCTGTTGATTAGAATAGTTGCTATCGGTCTCGGTTTCGGCGAAAACCGGGGTATTTCCTCTTATATTTTTCTGTGTCATAATAATATTTCTTGAATTTTCCATCCTCCATCATTCCACTTTGAAGCCTTCGTACCATTAAATTGACATAGGGGCTATCTGTCTCGACGTATTAGTGTATATATTCATCATATTAGTCACAGTCCATTATCGTTCGGGTCATTCCTTTATATGTATTGTCCATTATTCTTGGTTCACATCCATATCCTGTTTGCAGTCCATTTTTATTGAGTCTCTTCGCTTCAAAAGAGGAGGTAGTGGCTATTAGAATTTGTTTTGAAACATAAAGATAAATTGTTATACATATTATATCTTGATATGTTATTAACGAATCTTCATTAGTTTATC
>JAEAOA010000796.1:1400000-1421630 GCA_016746295.1 Potamilus streckersoni
GCGTCTCTTAATGTGAAATAGTGAGTGGACTAATTATAACCCCAATTTAGTACACATGAATACATCAAAGTATATCAGAGTAAAATTGAGACCTAGAACGTGGAGAGCATGTAATTTGGTAATTGCCAACATATTGAACAACAATGACGACAACTATAAATGTATGTCTGATGAAAATAACAAAATCCAGCGCACACGAAGGACTACATTGTAAATTGTGTTACAAATTAATCATTAATCTGGCATCGTAAGAGACTTAAATAACATATATTATTAAGGGCTATTCAAACATATTAGATTCCAGTAGGTTTCTTTGACATATTGTTTGAATGGGTCTATAATATTTAACAGCCGTGAGTGCATTGGTTAATAATAAGTATAGTTTTTAACATAGGTATATTACAGTCATTTATTTTTCCTGAAGACTACCTAGAAGTGCTATAAAACGTTACTTATAAGTTTCAAGTAAACTAAGCTAGTTAGACTTACCATAAAAGTAACTCTGAAAAAACTCTATTTTCATAATTACAGGATCAGTTCAAGTTCTGCTACGACGCCATTAAGACCTACTTGGAGCAGTATGAATGCTACTCCAATTTCACACGACCTTGATGTCTTGCGTATGTAATCATCTCGTAACAACCTGGTGTTTGGTATAAGAATGCTGACCCATAGTATTTTCATATTTTGCAAGGACGTATGTTTTGACTGTATACGTTTAAATTGCTCACAGGAAATTGTATCAGTATTGTTTGCCATTTCTTCTACAGTTTTACTGTTCTCGCTTATGTGAATAAGATTATATACAGAGTTATATTGAAACAATTGGACCGGTTGAATGTCTGGTAAGGTAAAAGGTTTTCCTAAATTAATACACCCAACTGAAATAAACAATATGCTACATTCTATCGAGAAAGGTTTAAAATCAGATTGCTTTCCATAAAATTGAGCACTGACTTTAAGTATTATTTCCTTAAGCACTGTACTATTAAACAGTCTCAAATTTAGGAAAATGCGTATGATATTCTTGGAGTACCTGACATCCTTTACATGTACAAAGGTATAGGTATATGTGCATATTCTATATTGTTGTCATGAATTTCGTATGATATTGGTTTTGGCATTTGAATGTTCATCATATATATATATATATATATATATATATATATATATATATATATATATATATATATATATATATATATATATATATATATATATATATTTCTTTGATATAAAATATACATTATGTGCATTATTTAACCATATTTATACATTATTGGTTTATATATATGTCTTGCATACATCGTGTCCGAATTTAGTTTGTACTGACAATGCGTTTTGTTACCTACAATACAGAAGTCCAGTACAATTTGTAGCAATGTGACACAGCACTAATTGATACGCAACCGAATTGTGTTTTTGTAGCATGAGTTAGGGATGTCATCTAATACTCTGATTTGTTTCCTTCGTTGTTGTGATAAGTGCATGCATCGTGTCGTCAAACACAACCGTTTTCGGATATTTGTCATGAGCCCTTTTGAAATTTGCCAGTCATATGGAACAAATGTCATTTAATTATATTTGTTTTATGAAAGACAAATGCTGAATGCAAGGAAGAGTGAAAACTAGAATGCGAGCGTTTAGATCAAATAAGTCAGTAATATAAATATGCTGACTTACTAATTTGGATTTATCATTCGTGTTTGCGTTTCAATAATGTTTAAATTTTACGAAGAAACTATATAAATAACAGATGATATTATATAACCTAGCAACTTCATCTTTACATGTAACACCTTTGTCAACTCTTTATGGTAAAGAAGGACACAAGTTACTGTTTAAGATTGGTATAAATAAGTATATTAAGAATACATCAATAATTGTCGATATCTTTTAATCGAGATAGCAAGTGTGTTTCAATTCACATCGACCCTGAAAAAGCTTTTCATGGTCCTGTCAAATTTCCAGCGACAATGACTGCTGAGTACAAATCTTCAAACCTTTGAAAAGTACGCAAACTTGTGAACTCGATGTTCTTTTTACAAACAACATGCATGTAAATACCATTCAGATGAAATGAAGTTCGACTTGTTACAATCAATACATTCCTCAGTCATATGATTTATGTTAATTCTCACACAAACACAATCATTAGATGTGATTATCTTTATATATATATATATATATATATATATATATATATATATATATATATATATATATATATATATATATATATATATATATAATCTCATGTAGATTTAGAGAGTATGCTCTGTACTGGAATATAGCCACTCTGAAAATCAAAGTGTATGTTAGTTTTGTCAGATCTAAGTGACCAAAGCGCATTTTGATTTAGATTCTCCTGATATGTTTTACGTTATTTTGTCAAAATGAAATATTATTTTAATGTATACATTTGCGCTTATTTGCGATGCTGGTTAATTCAAGATTACTGATTAAAACTAAAAATATTTCTCAATATTTCCGTTAAACGCTTTATTCAGTGTGGATTTCTACAGGCCTTGATTTTGTTGGGTACAGCGAGACTATTTTCCACGAGTCTTGACAGCTATATGCACAGTGATATCTAGCGAATAGGCGTGATTTAAAATTGCGTTATTGCAGGATCAGAAATACAGGATGGTGCAGAAGTCATATACCCGCATTGTATCTTGTGTCAATGTACAGACTGATTGTTAAATTCACACATCACTCTAAGACTAAACACAACTTTTTTATTTTGTTTACATCCATCGGATTACATTATCAGTTCTCTTTACCTTATGTTTGCCAGGTTCTCAACATCATTTTGTCCACTGTATTTATTTTGCAGTGAAATAGATCTTACAGAGGATATGTTTTATTCTTGATCAAGGCTCCAGTAAATATTCTACTCACGGTCCCTCACTCACCTTTCCAACAGTGGGGTTGAAAGGATAACAGCTAATCAATGCTCAAATAAAGGATCAGTAACTCTCACTAGATCGAATTATGTATGACGGTATACTTTCAAACTGGTGTTTGAAAATTTATATTTTGTGTATCAAACAAACATTCTTTAAAATTAAATACATTTCCATTTAGTTAAATAAAATCATAGGACTTGATTGAAATGGACATGTTCAATTTATGGTAATATTTCAAAGTGTTCCAAAATAAAGACACCAATATGAAAAACAAATTGTGCAGAACATTTCTTCTTAGAAGGAATAAAATATCAGTTAGCCTGTGTTTGGCTATGATTAGATTGTATCATTAGGACGTTGAGGTTCAAATTCACAAAGTTTTTCACATTTTAGAAACGTTCTTAATATTATCTAGGACATAATTGTAGACACAAAGCATTCAAAGCTAGACTATATATATATATATATATATATATATATATATATATATATATATATATATATATATATATATATATATATATATATATATATATATATATATGCATGTTAGTTATTTTGTCATGATTTCTTCCTTGATGTTATTGCGACATTGTAATGTTTTGGTATATATGGACATTGTAATGTTTTGGTATATATGGCTTCACTGTAAATATGTATTATCTGTTTTTATCTTATCTAATTATGTACTATTTACATACTCGTCTCTTGAAATATGTATTAGGCGTATTTCATATAGGTACAATTGCTTGCCCAAAACAAGTTACTGTTACTATAGTTGTCCAAATACTCTCTACAAGTTGTCCCAGTAATCGATTTGATTTGTGCCTTTTGCCATTTGAAAGGATATCAAAGCCCCTTTCTTCATTTATGTTGTATAACGTTTTCTCGAATTTCGTTTGTTTGCAAAAGGACATCTCAATAACGGTCAGCATTTAGTTTATTAATAATAATAATAATAATTATACTTTTAAATATTCTCTTTGTCTGTGTTCAAATGCATACATTGAATGGTTAACTTTATTAAGAACGTATTGGATCAAATGCCACTAGTTTCCTTAATTTGATTGTCTTGTGTACTTCCTCATCTTTCTTTGCCGTACAAAGGGCCTCCTGATTACGGTTGCAGAACTGTCAAAATGTTTAAATGAGGATGGCGTGATCGCTTTTGTTCGCATCGAAGCGAATAGTTCTTTCCAGTCGTGTATTCATTTGGCAAAAATGTTTCTCAATTGTAAATTTTTAGACGTTTAGAACAGTAAACAAAAAATTGTATGTTTTTGTATCGACATAATATCTTAAAATACCATTTAGCATTAGTTAAGCTCTACATGTCGTGCCATTTATATTGTTCTTAATAAAGACCATAAAGTCTCTAGTCATGTTAAAGTTGTTACATATGCTGAGCACTGTAAAGTAATATATATGTTAAAACTACAATTTAATTGGTTTGCTTCAAAAGAGCATAATAAGTTTCGAGTTCGCATTGCTTTATCTCCACAACATCGCCCGATACTATATTATTTCGACGTTAAGAATGGATGTTTGAATTGTTCATTAATGATGATGTTGAATAACAATATATCAATGTATCTCATTATAGCTTAATAAATTCTAGCTTCTATTTAAAAACCTTTGTATATTGTCTGTTAGCCTTATCAGTACAACAGACAAAAGTTTTAAGATGGTTTGTGTTGCAAGATTTCTAATTATTCCACGCTAACCAATCTCGAAAATAACAATACATGCTGTCTCTGTTTAGCCATCCTTTCCACGAAAGCGAATAATATAAGTATGCTATAATATATATATATATATATATATATATATATATATATATATATATATATATATATATATATATATATATATATATATATATATATATATATATATATATATATATATACATATACATATATATATATATATATATATATATATATATATATATATATAATCTGTCTGTCTGTCTATCTATCTATCTATTGTTCTTTCTTTCTTTCTATCTTTCTTTCTTTCTTTATTTCTATTTATCTATATAGCTTCAGTCAGCTCATTTCGCTAAACAACCACAACAACCATGTGTCTCTAGACAGCACGTCATACCCTAGGAAATGTTCGTGCCATAATCCTACAATGAAAGGATATTTGGATGCCCACCATGATCAAGGTATATTAAGCAATTTTCCTAACCTACCTGCTGTACGTTTGTGAAATATGGAACTTATCCTGTGAGTAATGTTACGTATATATGATTAAATTCATTGTGTTTAAGGATACAATTTAGTTTTTCTTCATGTTTGTTTAATTGTGTTTAATTGCAATGAATATTCTTCTCGGAATCGGGATTCTAATTTTAGTATTGAAGTAAATTTTTAGCATAAAGCTGTTTACTTAAGACAAAATAGTAATATGTGCTAATTATCATTGGTAACAAATAAACAGTTAAAATTATTGGTCAACATCACGGCCATACTTTCTTCACATCATCACAGTTTGTAAACAATATTATTTATGATTGGTTTTTAAGTCTTTCTATATTGGACGACATCACAAATCTAGTATAGTAAGAGACCTCATGACCAATCTCGCGAGACTTGAAGTAGGGTTTTGGAGAATTAAATACCAATTCTAATTTTTTCGGGCAGAGTCATTTAAAACATTGATGGTGCAAAGTGGATGTAATTTTTTAATTTGGTGCCAGAATATTTTATTTTCGTCTGACGTTTGGATTCAATGATTTATTCTCCTGGACACTAATCAAAATTACTTTCTTATAAAATTTTCTGAAAGATATTCATGGAAATTAATTTAGGAATTTTTCGGAAAGAATGACTGTAATTCATGTGATGAATTATTGTTATTCATACATTGGACTGCATTTGAAGTCATCACCTTCCATATATGTACGTCGTCAGGACTCGAACCTTGATTCTTATAGGACTATTTAGTGATAGGAGTTGTGGTTTTATTCTTAGAATAATATTTGGATTATATTCACAAAATGTAAGTCCTACTTTCCAACTCTTTCATTGTTGTCTAGGGAAATAAATTGCTTTTATAAATTTACAAATCTTGTTGCTTTTTCACTTATTTCATTGTTACTGAATACAAGCCCTTGTTACGTAACAGTAAGCAAGGTAGCTCGAACAGTTCCACTTGTGCCTCAGGATAATGTTCAAAGAGACCCTAAGTGCAACCGACAATGATGTGACATCCATTCATGCGAACATGACTTCTTGGTTATGGACAAGTCTAACTATAGATGAACACAAAATTACACTTCACAGAGACAAGATAAAAAGGGTACATCGCAGCATACTAGACCATCACTTCAAACGACGTCACGTGCCAAACCTGAAATATCCAGTGTGCACCGAACTTTGGAAGCAGGGGTCACATCCGTACTCAAAACTAGCGTTAATTCCAGGACCAACGTTTGCGTTAAATGAAAGATCAAAAAAAGTACAGACTTCCTGCATGCACATTGTAAATTTAATCCTTTAAATGGCTGATTTTGACAGCCGCAACGTGATGTAAGAATATATATTGCCAGTGTACAATAAAATACCATATCATGAAACATGTTGCCGTCATGTGTTGAATGTGTGTTCCACAATACCATGTAGATACATATTTGCTGTGAGGTTTGTTTACTAAGATGGGATGTTGCATACTCTTATGATCCAACATATACAGAAAACAGTTGATTGAATGGTGATAGCCGGAGACTCACACATGCTGACAGCAAGCAATCAAACGCACACTCATGATATCAAACACTACAAAGTACAAATGCACGTGATTGATATAAATATCACATGGATTAATTTTCTTATCATACGTTATTACAATCAAAAACATTTTATTCATGCAGCACTCATCCATTTACATGAAGTGTGAACGGTGCCTATATACTAAAAGGACAGGACCACTGACAATCGTCTTTACATATACATATTTTCTAATCTAGTTCTCATCTTTGCAAATAAAAGTGATTATGTTATATAAAGTGCGTTGTGGTTTTGATATAAATTCGTTCATTCTTACAAGCCTTGATCACAGTAGAGATTTGTGGATGTTAGAAACTTCCATGAGAAGCAAATTTTACTAATGTTGCACAGTTTAAAACATAGTCCACGTGATCCTCGGCTGCATGGACTACAAGAAAGCAAAGACGCTGGACTCGGATTTGTAGAACGGTTTAAGACAATACAGCTGATACAGAATAAAAATGTGATTTTATCATGAACATTTATTTTAACAACAAGATTTACCAGACATCTCAGGTTTATCAGAAATGTGATACTACTCTATCATTCCCCAACCAAATCGAAGACACAAGGAGCAAAGTACAACACATCTATACAAAATGTGAATGCGAATAACATTGACATTTCGGACATGTGCAGTAAATCCTCTTGAATGATCATGTTTTGAACTCCTTAGACAACATGTATTCTTATGCTACTTCTTCTGATATAGTCTTTTTGAATCTATTAAAACAGACTTCAAATATGCTGAAGACCTATGAACTTTTCACAAGGATAAGACGTATCTTCAACATAAACGGAATGTGAAAAAGAAAAAAAAAACAAAGGTCACATGCTATATATAGATACATTATAAGCCTTACAAATATGTGATATATGGATCTCACTGGTAAACCATTAAGAATGACCTGATCATTTATTTCATTATGTATAGGGCAAGATTGGTTTGCTTTTGATGCTGTTTTCAGAGACAAACGTTATAACAGTTTATCGTGCGAACAACGTTATGTTCAGCAAGCTATTTCATAAGAAGACAAAAACATATTTTGTCATTCTGTCGTCAACGGAAATTCAACTTATGTCTCCATCTTGTTAGTGTTTCAATATTGCGTCAAAACCTACTATATGTCTTCTGTATAATTTGATATTAGGTCTCAATTTGCAACACCGTTAAACCGTCAGAGGTCAGCGTAAGCTAAATGTTTCGTCTTCATAAAGTATTGCCCACCATACAATTTTGAACCAAAGATGTCGTTTCTGTACAAACAAAATTTTAAATTTAAAAACATCAAATAATCTAAAGAGAGAGAGATATATATATAGAGAGAGAGAGAGTTGTGTGTATGTGTATGTGTTAGGGGGTTAGTAAGAAACTGATTAATTGCTGTCTAATTATAAGCCTTGATGTGTAAGTTTCGAGATAGGGGTGATCGATATCATGACCAAATTCAAGGATTTAAAGTGGTACGATTTTATTTTCCAACAAGCAGGATAATCACAAAAGCTCTACTGATATTGCATTATAGTTATTCCATTTGATGTTAACGATTTGCTCCATTAAAATTCAGCTGAATAGTTTCTTATATGTGTATCTTCTGAGCCTCTTTGTTTTACAATGTAAAAACCTATTAGATAATTTCACATGGCAGATACAAGATGGCCTGTGTTTGTTTGATGTATAATATCAATTAATCTCTCTCTCTCTCCCTCTCTCTCTCTCTCTCTCTCTCTCTCTCTCTCTCTCTCTCTCTCTCTCTCTCTCTAGTTTGTTGATATTCAATGGACAGTTTTTGGAGTGTTTTCAATTGCTGAAGCATACCAAGCAACTAGAAATGAATGCCATATGAGGGATATAGATATACATCATTGCAGGCTAACTGATATGTCAATGCTGAAATTAACTGAGTTAAACTGCAGTTGTTATAAATATTATATGGTACCCTCTGGAAACAATGTGAATTTAACCTTATATCGCCATTAATTGTTCCTCCTTGGGAATAAAGAAAATTTATGTAGGTCCATAGACTCAACATAATTTTGTCTCTTTGTGAACAAAGGGAGTTTATGTAGGTCTATTTAGTCAACATGATTGTTCTGTGCCGGAACAATGAAAAAGGTTAAGTTGCAATTCCGGTTTAACACCACGGCAGGAGACGGTTGAGAGTGCAGTCTTATAACTATCCTTGAAAAGATTATAGAGGATGGGGACTATTGAAAAATGATAATATTTAAACTACACGTTCTAACCAACACACATATGGTAAAAATGTATTGAGACAAGGATAATCGTAGTATTAAATTACACCTTCTTACATTTATCGGAAGAAGGGAAAATGCAATGCTATATCAGTACTTAGTAATTAGAGCGAATTTTTTGCCTTTTAAATACATTTATTTCGTTGCATTTACTCGCTAAGAACATCATTGGATGTGTCAAAATCAGCTTTTTTAGGTTATAATAAGATATGAATCTATACGCAGCCTACAGATTGATGAACTGTTAAATACATTTGGAATTGAATTAAATTTAATGTGTCGATACTCGTTTCAAAACCATTTTCACGCGTTATAATGAAGGGTTAGCATATTTGTAATATTTTCTGTATGCTTTAAAATTAATATGTGACTGATCACATGTCAGAAGCGTACATTTATATCGACTACGTACTGTATGCAATACAATTTAAGGTCCAGTTGATAAAAATAAACTGATGTAATCTTTCAACATTAGAGCAAATTTAATATATTACAATAATACTTCATTTAACACTAATTACTTAACATAAAGCTTGATTTGTGTTCAAATAATCACTTGCTGCTTCACATGTTGTCTTTGTAAAGCATCCTGTCAGAATTTACATGTATTCAGTAGTATCGTATATTGCCTTCAGTTTGGTTAATTACAAGTTAACTACACAACGTTAACTAAACGTTTAGACAAGTAGGATAAATAATATCAAAATATTACCTTGTTATATAATTTAATGACGATATCATAAGCAAGGTAATATATAGAGCAGCTTCAAGGCAATTCGATGAGACCCTTGGCATTGTTATTGTACCATTTATGCACAGTATACAGTTGTATTACTAATGATAAAACCTATACATTCCAAAGCAAGCAATCAACACAATATTTTCTTATTTTGCTCTGTGTCGTATTCATACATGCCATTATTGCGATTATGAACGAGATTATTGGATAAATGAAGCATCTAATACCACTACAATGTGGGATGTTAGAGTGCGATTATGATCAAAATAGGGCACAACATATATACATAAATTGGCCACATGTTTTTTTCTCAATTTTCGTGTATGATTAAGTAGCTTCTTAATCTCTATTGTATTTGACGAGGTATCACACTCATACCACAGTTGATGAAACTATTTATAGTTTTAGTAGTAGAGGAAAACAAGATTTTCAGCTGAAACCCCTCTTTTGACCATCCAAACAAGTATAAACTATAGTCCTAAACTATCCCCCACCCCCTTTTTCAAAAGTATTAGTAAGGTTTCTAACTCATCCCCCTTTTCTGTTATTACAGTGTTAATGAATCCAGGTAGAGAGTTATGTACATGATCGGTATTCAGGTAAACTTCCTTATACTATCCAGGTAAGTTAACAGAAGCTTTGCAGTTATATCACAAAAGGTGATTTTACAAAACAACAGGTGCAGACAGGTATTTTGTATTGTTACAAAACAACAAGTGCAGGTATGCCATGTTAAATGATGATTCATCCAGGTAAGCTCGTGTCATACAGAGTTTGTCGAATTTGTTAGAACAGGAGCATGCGTGGAATGTTCACGAACTATTCTAAAGACGGCAAGATGGGTTTTATTATCAGTCTACCGCTAGTTTTTCATCAAATAACATATGCTGTACAGGGCGGAAATTAAACTACGCATTAGAACGAACGCGAGAAAGGTAAGTGATATTATTTTATACCTCATGTTTCATTATAGTATAGTATATACTGTTAAATTTTTCAAACATTATTTCTTTAGTTTAGATAAAATTTCAGTCAGAAAAGATAAGATCTATCAGTTTAGCCTCTCTCTATATTTTTACAGGTGACTGTTAGTCATCAGTTTACCTGGATTTTATACTGTAGTTTACAGGTAGTGAAAAAGGATGTTATTACCTTACACATGATCACCTGTGTGTAGATTCTTAGTGCGCATTAGAGCATGGCGATTTCAGTTAACACGTGGAAGGTGGAAATTATACTACGCATTAGGGAATGTAAGTGATATTACGTCTTAAATTTAGATAAAATTATACGTTACTCATATTTTTTTTATAATTTTTCCATATTTGCTAACCCTCATTGGTAGAATGTCCGTTAACATATTGTCAATAATACGAAATTCACGTAAAAAATCATCCATATTATATTTGACTCCTCGCAGGTAAGACCGGATCTGATCAAGTAGTTTCTTGTAAGTTTTAATAGATGTTAAACATCCGTGCTTTTTTATCAAAAGTCTTGGTTCTACTTTTTTACACGCCACTGTAAGTGAAACACCAATACCGGATATGATTAACAAAAATGGATTTAATGATACCCCACTTGAAATTATACCAGAATTGGTCATCAACAATGGTAGATATAATATTACTCGAAGGATCTTGTTGTAGTATTTGTAACATTTTTTAACGCATTAAAGTTTTTTATGATAATATTTGTAGTATTGTTTTAGTGCGTCCACATCCTGTACTGGAATATCTTTTGAAATATGATTGAAATCAACTATATTTCTTTTCAGTATAATATTTGTTTACATAATCCCCAGGCTTGGTTATTGTAATTCAGCTACAAATTCCAAACACCAATTATAAGGGCCAGGGTCTTTAAAATTTTCATCAGCTGGATGAAGTACAAATTTTTCCTCAGAATTTTTTCCTATTGTTACAGTTACAGCTTCAGAAATCTCAACAGTCAAATTATAAATACGCGAATAATTGGAAGATATTTGAAATTTCATAATGCTAAGAACTGAAAATCTATACACACCATAAACCTCCGCAGTGTATTTTATATAATTTTTGTTTTGCTTTTTGCATGTACCAGACCCAGAAGCAACAGTATACACAATATTTTTAATCTGTTTGCGAGGAATTTTAACCATAGTCGTTTTTTGAGTAATATCAGGAATTCCACTAATAATATTATTGAGTTTTATGTTTATGTTTTTGTGAAAATCTTTAAACGTATTCACGTGACCGGTAAATTCATTTTTGAACGCTGTTATGTCATTACTGATTGGAACGGCCTGATCATCGACGTATTTTTTGTTTACAGAATCAAAATCAGACTCGGGTTTTCTGAGGTTAGCATTGCCATTATTGTTAATATTGTGAAATGCACGCATCATACAACCATTGACTGACATGTACTTTGATTCTTGATCGTCGACGTAATTTTTAGTGGCAGCGTCTCCATCTGTAGTTGGGTTTCCAAGATCTGTAATCTTGTTCTGGTTCATAATAATATTCCCACTAGCTCGAATGTTAAAAGTCACGATATTATCAGCAACCGCATCAGGCTTTCGTACAAGTACATCTGACAGTTTTACATTACTCGTCTTTAATCGTCCTTCTTTGTCCTGGAAAATGACTACTTCATTTGGATCTACACTGGCAACTTTTAGTAAATTATTGATTTTTTGAGTTTATCAAGAGTTGCATTTTTGGATAAATCACCTTCATAACCTTCTGTGGATAAATCTCCTGATAGTGTTCCAAATTTTGTATAGTAACTCATTATTTACTGTCCTACATAAAATTATCAACATTAGTTTAATATTATACAAAATGGCAAAATCGTCGATATTAAACTTTGATACAGAGAGACTGGTGAAGCACAAACATAATAATGAACTTCCTGATTGTGATTATCTTGTTGTTGGGCGAACTGGATGAGGAAAAACAAATTTGCTTATGAACATGCTTCTTGGTGATAATTTTAACTATGACAGAGTTTATATTTACACGATCAATCCACAGCAGGATAAGTACGAGTTGTTAAGCGAGTATAGTGACAAGCTTCGTGATGACCTTAAAGCAGATGAAGATTTTTTTATAATTAGGCAGCCAGAAGATCTTATTCCAGTTAATCAACTTGATGCACATGAACACAACATAGTAGTTTTTGATGATATTCCGCTAAATGACATGGAGATGGATAAAGTAAGATCATATTTCTCACTGTCACGTAACAAACAGTGTAATTCTGTTTATCTTGCTCAAAAATATTTTAATGTTGACAGATTTATTAGGCGAAATACAGGTTGTTTTATATTATTTCCAAGACTGGACAATATTGATGTTAGAACTATTGCAAGCGAGCAATGCGGTGACGTGACAAAGTATAAGTTTATTGAACTTTACCGTAATGCTACAAAAGATAAATACGACTTTTTTCTTATTTGATAAACTTACACATGATCCAACTAAAATGTTTCGCTGTTGTATTAACACTTACTTACAGTAAGGGGTTTCAATTTTATAAAATTTATAAAAATAGTAATGGACAAACGAGCAAGATACAGACAAAATATAGAAGATATAAAATAACTTGCTCAATTTCAGGCATTGCTTAAGCAAAAAGTACAACACGAACGACGTGGAAAAGTGACTGCTACAGAAGCAACAGCTACAATTTTCAAGCCGGTTACTGATGCTCTATTAGGTGAACAACCTGAAACTAAACCACTATCAGAAGAAGAACTTAAACAACTGCAAAAAAAGGTTTGGTTGGAATTGTTAAAGAACAACAGGAAGCAGCTGCTGCAAAACTTGTTACTAGATCTGATGAAGAAAAAAGAAAACTAATTGAGGCACTTACAGCAAATATAGCTGATCCTGCTGCTAGACAAGCTGAAACAGATCGATTGATAAACAATCCGCTGAAACTTGAGCGAGGATTAGCAGAGTTAACAACGCAAGGAATAACAAATATTATAAAAAAAAATTATCAGGAGTTATAAAAGATATTAGAGAGGAGCAACAAAGAGTTGGTGAGTTTACTGTAAAGTTTATGGAAGTTGGAGAGCAAAGACTTCATTTTATAAAAAGAGCAAATGATGTGATAAAAGATAGTGAATATGATGATTTTTTAAAGACAGACAATATAGAAAATATTAATAATATAAGCAGGTTGACTGATGCAGAATATCAAACATTAATCGATAGATTACATGCAATATTTAAAGACGGAGCTGCTGATAAAGATGAAATAAACACGGTTACAGAAATTAATGATATGCATTCACTTTAGGATAGGATGAGACATGGTATTATCGCTATCACGTTTAAAAAAACAGCAGATAAATGTAGAACAGAACCTTTTGGTAGTGGGTGGAGTTTTAAAAGAAGATTTACTATATACAATAAATCTCGTGTAGAAGAAAAAAGTAGAGAAGAACAGGAACTGATGTAAAAATATTTACATCAACTACTGAAATAATAGGTAGATTAATGTTACTAATATCATCAAAAGAAACTGGGAATGATAGTGTTGAACTTGATAATGAAATCATTGACATACGTGATCATCTAAAATCGATCGAATTATTAACATCTGACGAATACGAAACTTTACACCGCGACTTAATCGCGGCGACTTAATTTTGTAAAATGATTTAATATTAAAGGAATGCAAACAATATTATTGCTAAACTCTAGTGAGTCTGCGATAGATAGCGCAAATATTTCAGTAAATTATATTCCGCCTATCCAACTAGATCCTGCAAAACAATATGAGATTGGATTAATCTCTTGTACTTGTTGGAATGCTATGCCTAACGTGAAAACTGATGTTAACGATGAAATGTGGTTTACTACGTTTAAAAGTTCTTCAATATCTACAAAAAAATAAAAAATTCCACAAGGAGCTTATAATATTACTGATCTAAACAGGACAATCAAAGAGCTCATAACAAAAGCTGGCGGTGTGGCTGATAATTTTGAGTTGGTAGCAAATTATAACACATTACGAGCTAGGATAACTTTGAAAAATATGTTAATCGGTCTTGAACCAAGAGAAAGAAGTATTGCACAACAGTTAGGATTTACTAAAATAAGTTACAATGCACTTGATCAGCCTATTACGTATGACAGTGAACTGCGCGTAAATATAACAGAAGTAAATACAATATTAGTAAATTGCTCTATTGCTTCTGGCTCTTATACATCAAAAGGTAGCAAGGGTCAAACGATTTACAGTTTCTCACCGGAAGTTCCGTAAAGGTTCTCTCATGCAAATAACTCCACGACATATTATCTATTATCCTTTAAACGCTGAAGACCAAATATCAAGTACAATAATGCAGTTCACAGATCAATCTGGAGAACAGTTACATGTTAATAATGAAGATGTAACTTATTATTTACATCTACGCGAGCAAAAGTAAAAATTATGCAACATCAAATATAATGAAAAAAGAAAAAAAATAATGGAAGAAAATAATAGGAGGATATTTTTGAAATATATTTACTAAAGTTATTGAAAATATTCCGGGTATAGCGCGTAAAGTTTCACCAATTGCTATTGACGCGGGTAAAGCTTTTGCATCTGGGGCTGCATCTGCCGCTGTGACTGCAGTGGGACAAAAAATAGCTGATAAAATGAAAGGAGATCTACCGACTGCATCTGAAATAAAACAAGCTATCTCAGAAATCGCTCCAACAAAAGAAACTCAGCGAGCTATGATAGCAACAACAAGAAAAAATAGTATCACCAAAGGGCGAGCAGATCATACAAAAATGGATATCTAAAGTAACAGTGCCGAAATAAAATTTTATATAATCTAATAAAATAAAATGTCTGTTAAAAATTATCTAGCGTTAACAGAAACTTATGACATTGACAACGATGTGACAGAATTCGAGTATGTTGAGTATCTTGATGAAAACTCTAACGAACCAAATAAAGCTGGTATTATAACCTTTAACACCAGAGACGAAGATGTATTTCTACTGCCACATAAGGCTATGTTAGAAGTACTCGGTCAGATTATGACAGTAGCCAATCCACCTGCTGTAATTGCAGTTGGAGCAGAAGTAGCTCTTATAAATAACGGCTGGTGTTTATTCAAAAGTGCTAGATATCAACTGGCCAATCAAACTATAGAAGATATTTCAGGTCATCTACAAGTTGCAAGTACAATTTTAAATATTATTTCGTTTTCCGACGATTACTCGAGATCAACTGCAACTAGCATGATGTGGTTTAAAGATACTGGAAGGGGTATAGCTGAATCAACTGAATTTTTAAAGAGAGACGCTATAGTACATGGAGCTGATGCTGATGCAAATGTTGTGATTGTTAGAAATTTTCTCATTGCTAATGCAGACGCGCTAGGTATTGCCATACCTGCTGCAGATACTAATGCAGACGCTACAGGAGTTTCTCTTACAGCAGCTTTTAATAATCTAAATATAACACCACCAGCTGCAGATGCAAACGGTACTGCGATGTTAAATTTACTTCTTAACACACTTGATGTGAGAAATCCACGCTATAGCGAAGGTTTTGCTAGGCAAAGAAAACTTACAGCAGGATCACGTCAAATTACAATGATGCTTCCACTAAGCATGATTTTCGGCTTTTGTCGCGATTATGATAAAGTATTTCGCGGATTTAAACATACGCTTATTTTAGATCGAGCAGAACAAAACGATTGCTTGTTTAGATCTGGAGGGGCTGATATTCATGTTATCATAAACAAACTTGCTTTGTGGATGCCACGTATAACAGCTTCAATCACTAAAATGTCAGAACTAAATAGTACGTTTGATAAGCATACACACAGAATTTATTTTAAGCAGCATAAAATATATCAGACAGCGGTTCCAAATAGTACTGACTACACGTGGAGGGTCACAACAACATCAAGCGAACAACTGCGGAGACAAATATTTGTCGTATTTCAACAACACGCCCGACGAGGAAACCAACAACAAAATAATGCAATATTTGACCACGCTGATGTCAGACGAATATACGCTAGATTAAATTCAAAGCAATGTCCAGAACGAGCTATGGAATGCAATTTTGCTGATGACGCTAATAAAAATATTACTCTACCGTACATATACCTGCTTGACGCAATGCAAAAATATCAAGATGTTGAAGATGGAACTCAGATATAAGCAGAGGAATTTCGTACGTTTTATCATATATTTCATTTTGATGTTAGTAAACATAACGAGCGAGCTGTAGACAGCACAGCGGATATTGAAATTACCTGGACACTTGGAGATGTTCCAGTAGCACCGTTGTACGTATATGCATTAGTGATTAGTGATAGATTTATCACGGTAGATTCTATTGGAGGTAAAATGACAGTTCAAGTTTAATCTACAGTTGTGATATAAAATGGCAAAATATATTGTAGAAGAATTATATTTGACCGATGGCCGGCCAAGTTAAAAACTTAGTAGCTGCTATTGCAAAGCGAGAACGGGTATCATTAAAAATCAATTCTAATATTTCTGATGGTGTTTTAACAAAATTAATGCTAACAAAAAATCAAGTAAAGAAGTATGATCGTAAAAAAACTTTTGTTTTAAATTTGAGTGCTGCAGAAATGACAGCGCTGGCAAAAGACATTGTCGACAAAGGTGGATTTCTTGGTCCGGTTAATCAGTATTAGCTAGTACAATAATACCTAAATTTTGCCGGTGTTGGGCACATTAGGACTAGCAGCAATGTCAGGAGCAGTCTCTGGCGCAACGAAAAAGCTGGTGAGGGTAATGGTATCATTCGTGGAAGTGGAATACAAGAATTGAAAATTTTATGTAAATTATATATTATAATGCCACAACGGAAAAAGAAATCACCAACAACAAAATCGCCAGAAATAAAGAAAACAAAAAAAGAAAACAACAAAATTGCCACCACCAAAATGCAACTGCAAATGCAATCAAACAAAAGAAGGAGAAATTATTCCGTTCGCTCCACTTTTGGCGGGACTAGCGGGAAGTCTGCTGCCAAATCTTTTAGGAATCGGACGTGGTCTCACATTACCAGGAACTCGACCACCCCATTGAGTAATTTTGATATAATCGATAAGTTAATGCTGTTGTTGTTTGTAGTTTTTGGGCTTAACGCCATTTTTCAGAACACGATAGGCTATTCATGGCAGACAGTATTAATGGTGGAGGAAGAAGCCGGGAAATCACCGGAAAGAACCACCGACCCACGAGAAGCTACTGGCAAGCTTTCTCACATATCCACATTCGCCGAATGCTAGATTAGAACCCACGAAGACAGAGGTGAGATGGCAGTGATCCGTAACGGAGTAATTTTGATATAATTGATAAGTTAAAAGCAGTTCCTGTATTTCACGGAGTTTATTCTAAAGATGTACTCGCAGCAATAAAATCACCGTCAGCTATAACTTCGTGTGTTATTAATATACAAGATTTTAATGACGGATCCGGTACACATTGTACCGGATAATAATAATTATTTTGACTCGTTTGGACTTCCTCCAAGCGATATAATAAAAAGGTATATGAATAAAAAATTTAAAAAGGTATATTATTCGTCAAATCAACTCCAACCTGTTGGAACGTCTGCTTGTGGATATTATTGCATTATGTTTATCCTACAGATGAGCAGAAATCTCAATTTTTTTTAAAATTTATTTTGCAGTTTCACAAGCAACCTTCTCACGCTAATGATGATGTCGTAATTAATTTTATCTAAACTTAAAAATATAATAATGTCAACATACTGTCTCAAGAGTAGAACTAAAACAGAAAATATTAATGAAACAACAGAAAAAACAAGAAACAACAGGGAGATATTAAAAAGTTTTTGTGCAGTCTGTGGAAAAAGAAAAAATATGTTTTTAAAGAAAACGTCCCCAGCGACAGTGTCGTCAACGACGTCGGTAGGATCTGGTTATCATGATATTACTTTAGTAGACGACTACAAATATAGAATGATATGCACCTGTGATTCTGACAGAGATTTGTGTCTTGAGCAAAATAAAATTGTCGCATAGTGTCAATGTTGTAACAACAGAGAAATAATTGGGTCAGGTGTAGATATACATAAAATTATTGGAAAATTACCAAAACCAAACGGCGGTTGGACTTTGCCAGTTCAACGGATTACAGGATCTTACAATCCGCTAGATCAACAACTAGATGAAAACGACAATCCATTGCCAGGACAAGAGCCTTACAATCAAGTGGATGCAATAGCGATGCGTCATGATATCTGTTATCGTGATCATGAAAACTCGAAATCAGATTGTGATAAAGTGATGTTAGACGAATTACGTGATATGGAGCCAACAAATCTACGAGAACGTTTTGATAGAAGATTTGTTCAGGGAATGATTGGAGCAAAATATAAATTAGGACTTGGAAAAAAGTATACGATGATCTTGCAGTCGAACTACACAGACCTAAAAAAGAAGTTCCCATGACGTAAAGTTGTCTCAAATGCCGTAGGTGATATCTAGGCAATAGATTTGGTGGATGTATCCAATCAGGCTCAGTTTAACTTTGGCGCTGATGGCGCTCCAAAAAGGTATTTGTTTAATGTTATAGACGTTTTTAGCAAATACGCTTTCAGTGTACCTATTTCGGATAAGACAGGGACTTCAATGACTGATGCGCTAATACAAATAATAACGAGTACAGAAAGAGAACCACATAAAATCTGGACTGATCACGGACCCTAGATTTTTAACACAAAGTTTGAGCAGTTTCTAGAACAAAATAATATAAAAAAATATGTTACAGGAAATGAAGGTAAAAGCGTTGTTGTCGAGAGATTTAATCGCACGCTAAACGAAAAAATACACAAACATATGACAGCTAAAAACACCAACAGGTATATCGATGACCTTTCTCAAATCGTAGGTGAATATAATAACACGAAACATAGAACCATTAAAATGTCACCTAATAATGCTATTAAAAATCCGATATTAGCAAATGATAACATGTACCGCAGACATAAATTTAAGGTTGGTGATAAAGTTAGAATATCTTTGATAAAAAAGGTATTTGCAAAAGGATTTACTCCAAACTGGAGCGAAGAAGTATTTGTGGTTGATAGGTACTTTTAACAATACCTGTGACATACGTGTTAAAAGATCTGGCAGGGGAACTTATTGTAGGTAGTTTTTACGAACAAGATGTACATAAAACTGAGCAGGATGTTTTCGTTATTGAAAAAGTGATTAGGAAAAAAGGAGATAAAAGTTTAGTCAAATGGCGTGGGTATAGCGATAAATTTAACAGTTGGATCCCAACCAAACAAATTATGATATAATGCTATTATAAATTTTCTCGTACTTTTGTTTGACAGATTTACTTTTTACTGGTTTACATAACGATATTAGATATTGTCTGCGATCGTCAGAGATCGTCATTAGATTAAAAATCTTAACAAATATGAAATCGAATTTGATATTTTTCTGTCGGCCTGCAATTCTGATGTTTAGGAAAGGTCTGATTAGCTGCCAAAATATTTGTTGTTCGGCACCGGTAAAATTAAATTTCATTATTGTTTTGCAATGTAATACTTGGCATTATATCGTTTAGTTGTTGGTCTGCTGTAATTAGATCTGTCAGCAACAGTGACTATTTCACCATCATCATCAGATTCGTTGTTATATAAAATATCATCTTCACTATAACCAACGGATTTGTCTACGAAATCTTTGGAAAATGTAATACTATGCGTGACCTTATCGCTGGCGACCTTATCACTAGTATCTTCTGCGTACAATTCAGCGAGTCGTTTCATCAAGTCAATTATTATAATATTTTATTTTAAATTATGGTTATAAGATGACTGATGAGATAAAATATCACCAAAAAGTTAATATAGTAAATTACAAAGAGCTAGCCGAAGCGGTAAGAAAATGTTTGTCGGGATATAGTGCATATTCTGTTGACGTTGTTGTAATGCAAGGTGGTTTTCATAAAATATTGCTAACAGAAGCAGAAAAAAATAAAATTAATGAAAGTGCAGTAACGACGCTAAAATTTGATTGCGATGATATCATAGCATTTGCTCATCATTGCTTGACTAAAACTGAATTACAAAATATTATTGATCATCATATCTAAAAACAATCCTGGCATCGTATTCTCTTGAAAAAGTTGATTTCATTACTCCATCAGCTACAAATTTTACTGATCTGGAATTTATCTTATAATATTTCGCCGAAACTGTCATCGATTTAAATTTGATCTTCTCGTCCGTTTTGCGGTTTATCGAAACAACAGGTTTTGCTGGACATTTAAAATTAATACCATTACTATTTTGTCCTTTTCTCACATTTTCCTGTTGGGTAACTAGTTCTAGATTTTCCAATCTATTATCAGTTTGTATATTATTAATACGGTTAATAACAAGACCATTCGGTATAGATCCGTTGAACACCTCGAAAACAAAACGATGACCATATTAACTAACTTGATCTGTCAATGTTCCTCGAACACCTACTATGATATATCCAATATTTATTATAGTACCAAGAACCTTTTTAGTTTTTCTGTTTCTTATAATACCGCGATCGGTAGCCTCGTATAAATCAAAGACCGAATGCGGCTGAAACTCATCTTGTAAAGATAAGTTTTCAATGTTGTCATCAGTGACTTTACTGTTCACATGATATACACGCTGTCCCTCTGGAATATCATCACAGAACAAAGTGTAAATAAAATCTTTTCTAAGAATTGTAATCCTCTCAGTATTATCTCCCTTTACATTAAACTGATAACCCGCTGGCGTTAATTTGCCAACAGATATTCTAGTTTTAATGTTATTGACAGAACCTAATGCATTTCCAGCGTATAAGTTATATTTTGGGTGAAACTGATATGCTTCTTGCTCACATGCGCTTGTCAGATTTGCTGTCATTATACTATAGGTGATTTGTTTATCTCTAATTGTCTTT